>JAZKJV010009961.1:0-80869 GCA_037367405.1 Ottelia alismoides
TCGATTTCGACCGATCCTGTGCGGCGTTAGCTAACCCGTAGCTAACCAGCCTTCCCGAGTAGAGCGGTCATGGACGCGCCCCAACTCTTCTCGATACTCATGCTTGCTAGCGCACCAACGCCTCCAACACAAACACGAGCACGAACTCCGGATCGCTCAAGAACACTCTCAAGAACACGCTCAAGAACGCTCAAGAACACGACCACACGATCACACAAGCACGGGCACAAAGCTCTTCTCTTATTAGAAGGGGAACTCTCTCTCTGGAGTGGGTGACACTCTACACTTGTGTTGTGTTGTGTTCACTGTTTACAAATGAGACACCTCCTCTCCTTTTATACAAGACTCAAGGCAACCCAAGGGACACTCATTATTACATTTACAATAATGACACATAAAGACACAAGAGACCCTTCGAGTTCTTTGGCAACCCTTCGCGTTCCTCAGCAACTCTTCGTCTGCTCGTCTCTTCGACTCCCTTGTTGTCCTTTCGTCTTCCCGCACGGTCGACGCCCAGTCAATCGCCCAGTCACCAGCACGCATGCGCTCCAACGCCCTGCTGATGCAGCTTTGCCATAATTCACCAAGTGCCACCGAACACTTGGTCTTGTGCCATAAGGGAACCCGCGGCCTCCAGACCCTCGTGCGGTAAACCCTTCCTTAGCGTTCTGCATGCTAAGGGGAAGTCCTCCAGAACTTCGCTATCGTGGCCTCCAGACCACTCTCGTACGCGTACTACCGAGCATGCTCGACAATGCTCGTACTCAGCACCTGCAACGCTCCATGCCTCCTTGGATCACCACGCATCAATACCGATACCGTGCGCCTTCGTGCATACGCCTATGTGACCGTACCGCATTTCTCCTCGATGCGTACTGCTTCACTACGTACCGCCCGTCTGCGCTCGCGTACATACCGCTGCGTACATCCACCGTCATGTCTTGCACTGCTGTCTGTACTCGTTGCTCGCACTGCTATTAGCACCACGGCACTCTGCTACCGAGCTAGTGTCCTGTGACGCTTCTCCATCACGTACGGTAGAGCCTCCAGACTCTCATGGATAACCTCCCTGATATCCATGCATTTTGGACTCCTCCTGAAGTCCTAGCTCCATCGATCATTCTCGAGCATCCACTACCGTGTCTGCACGATCATTCTCGATCACGGAATTTGGGGGTGTGACAAGCCTCCCCCACCTGAAGAATCGGTTGTCCTCAACCGAGCATTCCCACTTCAGCTGGCGTCCCGTCACGATCCTCCATCCGCTATGCACCTCCTGATGCTGCTCAATTGGAAGGGTGGTGCAAGCGTGCACCGCCTCCCTTCCCGCACTTGTCCTTCCCACAAACCGCGTCCCTCCATGACTTGGTCTTCGTCGTGAGAAATGGAGCTTCCTCATCAGCTCCTGTTCTCAATGTATCCCTCCTGGATATAGCAGCTCCATCGCTGTTGTGTGGCAGCTTCAGCTCCACCTGTGGAGTACTCACCTCCACGCTTGCTCGTTGACGATCTCTATCGTTCCCTATAGACGTCCCCGTGTCCTGGGAAGTGAGCACCTCTTGCGCTCCGAGCATCTTCGATATCTTGCCTCCTGCAAATTCATTGGTGGTGTGGTTCGTCACCACTCCACTCCCATGGGCGTTCAACTCCTTGTCCATGCTGCATCGCCCTCCTGAGCTCTGCATCGGCTTCTCATGCACGGATCTTCTTCCATCCGCGGCTTTGGTTGTGTGACTCCCGCACACATGTTGGTGCTCTACACGCACTTGCGCACTCCTGTGCATCCTCGAGCGAGCTCCTTGTCCATCCTACCTAGTTTATTTGAGCTGAACCCGTTGTGATATGTACCAACTCGATGATCCTCCTGGCGTTTTCCAATGCATTGATGAGAAACTTTTTAGTCCACCTAACATTTCTTTCAGCCCATATGATCTAGATGAATGAAGCAAGTGCCGCTTTAGCCTTCATTTTTTGAGATTCTTTAGGTAGACTAACACACTTTTCCACTATAGCTTTTAGATCCGACCGCAAGAGCGTCAGAAGTAGAAGGGCATTTCTAACCTCTCCACATACAGCTGCAGAGTAATCCCAGTTGAAGAATATATGGTCACGAGTTTCCTGATGTAAGCCACATAGATAAAAAATTCCATCCGTAGCAAAGCCTTGTTTTGATAGTCGGTCCAACGTAGGAAGTCTGTTCAGTATTGCTCGATATAAGGCACAAGTGTGCATAGGTACCACTGTTTTGTTCCACAAAAGATGAGCCCACGCGATTGGATCACCATTGTTTCGGACAAGCTCAAACGCTTCTCGGAAAGAGAAGATGACCAGCGAGAATTAGTGCAATTTGTTGGGTTGATTGGGATAAGCTTGATGCAAGTGTGCGGGTAGAGGTACTGTAACGCACCCCTCAGATACCTAAGCACTATCTCGTCGGTCACGCCCTCCTCCTGTCGGAGAGGCTTACCTCCTTCATCTCTCGAAGGGAGGAGACCCCGAGGAGGGAATCATGTCACATGAAGGAGACGAGATTATGCGCAAGAAGGTCAGCGAGAGGTTCAACAACATCAAAAACAATCTCCTGAGAAAGGGATCTAGTGTAGTTGGTGGGGATGCTGCAAATTATGTCTACCTCATTACCGCATATATAATTCGAGCTCTAAGTTGGTCTGACTTTCATCTGATCCCTAAGGTATGTGAGGATTGGAGGTGGATGATGCTCTCTAGCGCGCAGCTTGTTGCAAGCTTGCCGTCTGTTTCAATGTAAACCTTTCCTATTTAATTTTGTGTGCTAATGGTCGATATATGAACCATTGTGTCCGCGGATGACATGGATGCTAGGACAGAAAAAATAAAGAAGTCAACAAGAAACAAACTTTGTTTCAAAATGCGAAGAAGAGGACCATGTTTCGCCCAATTCCTTGCGATCCAAGATGTTGTCCACATACTCGTCCACTTGCATAAAGCTCATGCTATCGATTTTTGAACTTAGATGAAGTCACTGTAGAAAGGGTAGACGGCAATTCATCATTCTCAGATGTTCTTGATTTTTGGGAATCTCATACAAACATTTTTGTAAGCCCCCTTCTAGATTGTATTATAACAGAAAACTACAACTTTACATCTCATCATAATTCACAGGTAACAGAGATATGATCTATTTTGTTTCTTAAATAATCTTTTTCATGAGCCTAATGATTACGATTTACGGGAGAAGTGTTTTATATGTCAAAGTTCCTAACCGTCTTGGATTTTAAATACAGGGACCTTAATTAGAATTAGATGGATAAATGGTGACTTTTTTTTTATTATTACCCTTCTTTTAGCACTGGCATCTTACTCACCTGTGTAATTTGTTGGGTTAATTGCTTTCCAGCCCCAACTGGGCCTTTTTGGAGCTGCACCATTTTGCCACCTTTGTAGGGGCATCTATGTTATTTTCACATTTGGTTGGGCATAGGGTTGAGCATTGGGCCGGGCCAGCCCGACCCGGTCCGAAACCCGGCCCATGTAGCCCGGCCCGAACCCGAGCCCGCAAAGAATTGGGCGGGGCTTTGGGCCTTAATTCAAGCCCAAATGTATATTCGGGCCGGGTTCGGGCTTGATAGGGCCCAAACCCGAAAGCCCGATAACCCGACCCGATAGCTAGGCCCGTTTCAAGGGTCCATACTGCCCGACCCATTAGCTTGACCCATTACTTATGCATATGAGTGATAATAGAATTTAGATGGATATTAAATTCTAAACATATTAATTTAGTAAAGTTAACAACCATCATTGTTATATATACCATCATGATAATAATTTACCATGTTAACAAACATATATTATAAACAATTATATTACATTGGTAATATATTTGTCATGTTTAGAGCATGTTATTGTACATAGCCAATTAGTATCATGAACATGATTCCTTAATATTATCAATGTGTAAAACATATTTGCATGTGTAAAGAATACTCATTTTTATTGGGGATGGGTGGTGTATTTGTAAGATAAAAACAAGCTCAATATGTCCCGGAGTTTCAATTTGGGCCTGGGCCGGCCCGGCCCGAACCCGGCCCATAATGTTTGGGCCGGGCTTGGGCTTGGGCCTAGATTTTGAAAAATGAATCGGGCCTAGGCCCGGCCCGTTAGCCCGTATACTAAAATGGGCTTGGGCCGGGCCAAGCCGAACCCGGCCCGGACCCGGCCCATGCTCAACCCTAGTTGGGCACCCCATCGGCCCCATTCCTTTTCCCAATTCCAGAGAATATCGCAAGGTGCACGCCCCATTCATTCCAGCCCTATTCGCCCATTCCAGAAACAGCGGCAAGCGGTTTCTCCAAAACCCATCTTCTTCCTCCATGAGAGAGAGATCGAGAGTGCGAGAGAGAGCAGCTGGTGGCCTGGCTCGTCTTCTCCAGTCGGTCAAGGTGCTACTAGGGCTGCGGTTTTGGGTTGAAGGGAGGAGTCGTTGGAGCAAGCTCGAGAGGAGCTGAAGCGAGGTTGCGCCCGTGGCGACCTCAAGAAGCCGTGCATCGGTTTGGGTCTCCATCCGGGAGCCCACAAGGGGAGTCATTTTATCCTTCTTGGATTTAAACACAACATTTGGTATTTTGGATACCTAGGGATAGTTAGATGCTTGTTAAAGAACTATCCATTGTGT
This sequence comes from Ottelia alismoides, assembly GCA_037367405.1. Classification (NCBI taxonomy): domain Eukaryota; kingdom Viridiplantae; phylum Streptophyta; class Magnoliopsida; order Alismatales; family Hydrocharitaceae; genus Ottelia; species Ottelia alismoides. Next base: position 4,652 of record JAZKJV010009961.1, read on the forward strand.
GTGGCTTGTACCTCGGTTTTGTGGGCAACAAAACTGTGAAGAACTTTGACAATTCACATCGAAACCCCGAGACATTCCATATGTATACACATGAACAGTCACAGTTGTTGGCGATGATGTTCACCAGAGTGAAGGTGGAGCCACATGAACAGTCACAGTTGTCGGCGATTTTTTTTATTTTAATAGCCACACATTTCTCCTTTTCTCTGTCACATTAAGACATGGAGGTTTTTTTTGTTGGCACAATCTTCCTGCAATCAATTTGCCTTCCCTGTGTTCACATAAAATGGGGGTAATATCAAAGAGCACTCGAAAATATTTCAAAATTCACGTAACTATCGAAATGGATATGAAGAAAAAGGACTGTCACACAACGTATCGAACTGCTGCTCGATTTACTGTTTTTTCCATGGCATTATAGTGATTACACATGTTTGTAGTGATTATAATGATTAGACACGTTTCAGCAATTATTGAAATTTCATCAAAGCCAGAATAATTGCCATGTACAATGGTAGATGGATTGCATGAACATTTTTTCAACTTTCCACACCCACAACAAAGATACAGGAGACGGACACACTGCATGCATTTTAAGCTATAAAAAACTTTTAGCAAATAATCATTGTTACATGAATGTTTATATTAACGGATATTTACGCCTATAATAATTCTGACTAATTTCGTAATTACTTCAGAAACTCTCCTTAATCACGAATTACACCAAGGATGTTGAATAACCGCTCTATACTACACTCACAACACTCCGTTAGTTTAGTTCATTAACTCAACCAGATGGCTGAGTTAATATAACCAATCAGTGCCCTACTGTTGAGATGAATAAAAAAAGAAGAGGAGGAGGTGAGTTCGATCATGCAGCTTGCAACAGGTGGTCGGGTCTTTCACAACGACGGAGGACGGCAAAACCGCAGAGTAGTAAGTGGCAACGTCGAGTTCATCTTCTTCGTCTCCCTCGCGATCAGGATAGGGACGATGGATGAGAGTTGAATTTGAAATCCCATACTTCAAAAAATCCTGAGTCGTGGAGATCATAGGTGAAAAAATGTAACAATAACAAAGCTTATTGGACTAGAGCTCAAATGAAATCCCATACTTCGAAAACCTGGTCGGACCAGCTCAATGCTTTCCCATAGTTATTGGTAAACTCCACTCGGGACAATTATCAAATTTAATGTAACAATAACAAAACCTTTTCATATATTAAATAGGACTGGTTATATGGATTCTTTAACTCCATTTAGATTTCTCGTGGGTCAATCTTGAACTGAATATACATTAACATATCTAAGGGGTATGTATCCTTTGGGATTGAGGATACATTAACAAATGAATGCTCCTCATGCGATGACGTCGTCAAAATAATTTAACTTCAAATAAAAAAATAAGCGGGAGCTGATAAAATGAAATCAAAATTTACAAAAATGATATTAAAAAGGGAAAACAGAGTATGCTCCATCGATGTAGCTAACTTACATGCTCCCACTTCTTTTCTCCTGTATTTTTTAAATTTTTCTTAAATGAAACCTACTGGAATTTAAATCACAATATCTCATCATGGTGTCATTAAAAGTTTACTTTCATTCGAGTCTTCCATCCCCTCTATCAAGACTGTTAAATTTTAACGATCTCAGAATTGTTGAAATTAATCATCTTTAGATGGAGGGAATAGGAGTCGGAGTTTCAGACGAAATTGGAATGACATGTTAGGGAGATATAGTGATGAATATACAGATTTTTATTTTTAAAAAAATTTGGAAAAAATGAGGGTGGGAGTAGCCAATTAGCTACACTCAGGATGTAGCCTCATTTAATCCTATTAAAAAAACACTGATTTTGTAAAAGATAAGATAGTTATCCATATGAAAACTAATGTATCATAAATAAAGTAATTCTAATTGCCATATTATATAATTTAGATATAAATATGTCCTAATATTGTTATATAAATATGTCCTAATATTAAATATGCAAAGTAACGAGGATTTTTAGGCAAATGTTGCATGACCAATAAATAGACCAAAAGCCACTTATAGGGGTTACGTGTAATTTTAAGAAAAGAGTACAGAGATGAGACAAAAATGTGTTATGGTATTAATGAGGAAGAGATATCTATTACTGTATATTAAGCAGGGGCGCAGTACCCCCACTCATTAATTTTTGACACATGAATTCCATTTTTGTCCATGGCTTTAGTCGTACATTCCAATTCTATCTCATCCCATCATTTCACTTTTGCCCCTTCACCTTCACCGAAATCCCGCCCCCCACCCATCTACCTAACGCCGACTCGGGCCGACTCGGATATAGGCGGCCTCTTCGGTACATGGCCCTGCAACCCCCTTCTCCTCTGATCACACCAACGGCCAGCACCATCGCTAGACCTTATCGTCAAAAGCTTCCTCGACCATCAACAGCAGTTTGCTTGGATTCTGACTGCATATCTCCCAGAATCCACTCTCCCTTCTCAATCAATCTCGATTCAACTTTATTAAAGACAAATCTATTCACATGCAGTTCTGAGGAGATAATCGAAGATAAGGAAGGAGCACGAGATCTCCAATCGGTCTCAACCAACTGGAGCAGAGCATCACCAGAGTTTGACTCCACTGCCTTGAACACAATTTAGTGCCAGATCGTACAATCACTATTCGATCATATCATCGGACGCACCATAGAGATGTTGTATTATATACCATGCATCTGGACCCTAAGATCAGAGGTAAATAGGTAACAATCGGACCACATACTTCCTTTTGAGATTCACATGCGTAGCATGAGATAGTTGAAAACTTGCAGACGAACCTTGACATTCTTATATTCACATAAAGGTCCCGTACTGAGAGTACGTGAAGACAACATGTGACCAATGTTATTTTGTGCATTATACACCTGCACAATATGATATTTGACGTGCATGGTGCACCTATTATAGCTTTATATAATTATATATACAACCCCCTACTATAAATAATACACTATAATCTCCTTCTATCCGGTAGATATCATTACCAGTAGTAGGGTTCGCAAGTCTTTATCCATTAGGATGAGTCATATATCAATTGCAATTGTGGTTTTCTCTTTTTAGCTTGCTAAGATTTCATCACAGTTATCCACTCGAGTGGTACATGATCCTAATATCAATTTGTTAGCGTATATCCTAAAGCCGCAAATTCTCACGAAAAGATTTTAGTGTAACCTTTTCGTTATAATTTTAAATATATTACTTCGAATATAGAATTCAGAGATATTGAGGATATTAAAAAATGTACTAATTCATACAAGCATATACATGTTTAAAATGAACATTGGATGTAATTTGAATAAAAGAGATATTATTTTATAGATTACTTTGAATATATCCGTATTTCATAACTTTCCCATGAAAGAAATATTTAATATTATGAAAATTGCATTGAATTATGTTGCATATAGTTTTAATTGAATTCATAATTACATGTATATAATATAATGACCGTATGAATTTGAATACTAATATTTACAAATATGAAGTGACAATATATGAGTATAAATTCAAAAACAAATCTGAATATCGACAACAACATATGTGTGAGGAATAAGATTGTAAATCAAATATATAGAAATATAGTTAAACATATTTACATCATCAAATATATGTATTCCAATATAGTTTGTATATTTACCATGTGAAGCATGGGTTCAAGATACATATCAAATTTATAATCTTCAAAATTTTGACACAATAAACTATATGAACGAGAAATTTGACAATTCGTTGTTATCTTTTTTTTATTGTGATGGGTTATTACCATATAAAACATTAGATGAATCGATGTTATATATTCTAATGTTAAAATTACAAAGTTCGGCGAGTAATCCTTCTTACATGAATTTTTACCAATAGATTTAATCTTCGTTACGAATATTAGATATAAAATACTTTCAACATTGTGCGGTAATTTGATCAATATATGTGTGATTGGTAGTATGGTTTTCTCTCCCGTGCGAAGCACGGGCCATGCGCTAGTTAATAGAAAGGGAGGGAACAGAGGGGTCGAAGAGAAAGGGAGAGAAAAGAGGTGTTGAAGAGAGAGATGCAATGCTTATGAGGTAAGGTTCGTCATCTTTTTTAATATTTGTCAAATTTGTTCTCCATGTACATACTATGAATATGTAATTTTAAGCAAGCAGAAATTGTATAATTTTACATGAGTATTAAGTTTTCTTATGGATGAGAACCCTCTACGGAGTTGTTGGTCCTTTAAATTTCTTTTAGCGTAATAAGAAGGTATAGGTAGAAATTAAAATTAATGTAAATTCCAAAAGAATTAGTTAACAACGTGTGCAGAATTTCAATATATAGGAATATTAGGGGAAAGTAAAGAAGAAAAGAAAATTCGGTAGTAAAATAACACGTAGAAAACGATCTCTTAGGGTTCGATTGGTTGCAGGGTTGGCCAGGGTTGGGTTGGGTGAATAGTAAACTGTGAGGAGGGGGTACCCCTGTGAATAGTACCCCAACCCAACACTGCCCAAGCCTGCAACCAAACGAACCCTTAGGGCGCATCCGAAGGCCCCGTCGCGGGCCTCCAACCCCCCCTCCCCCCTCGAGGCCCCGTCGCGGGCCTCCAACACCCCCCCCCAACCCCTTGAGGCCCCGTCGCGGGCCTTCCCCCCCCCCCCCCCACCCCCCGGAGGCCCCATCACGGGCCTCCACCCCCACCCCCGGAACTCCCGTCGCGGGCCTCCACCTCCACCCCCCCCCCCCCCCCCGAAGGCCCCGTCGCGGGCCTCCACCCACCCCACACCCCCGGAGGCCCCTACGCGGGCCTCCGACCCCCCCCCCCCCCTCCTCGGAGGCCCCGTCGCGTGCCTCCGACCCCCCACCACCCTCCCGGAGGCCCCGTCGTGGGCCTCCGACACCCCACCACCCCCCCGTCGCCCCCCACCCCTCGGGAGGCCCCGTCGCGGGCCTCCGACCCCCCCCCCCCCCCCCCCCCCCACCCTGAAGGCCCCGTCGCGGACCTCCACTACGCGCCCCCCCCTCCCCCGACCTGTGCAGGAGCCCCCCGCCTGGCCGGTACCCGCAACAACCGCCCGAGAGGAGCCCCCCTCCCCCCTTTAGCGCGGGAGCGCCCCCCCCCCCCCCCCCCCCTTCGCGCCGCAACCCCCCGACCTGTGCAGGATCCCCCCTCCTTCGCGGGACATGTGTAGAACCCCCCGCGCCCCAACGATCGCTCCGACCTGGGCGTCCCGCCCACCCCTGTGCAGGAACCCCCCGCGCCTCAGCCGCCGGCCTGCAGGAGCCCCCGCCTCACCATCGACCTGCAGGAGACCCCCCCGCGCCCCAGCCGCCGGTCTACAGGAGCCAACAACCCCCCCCCCCCCCCCCCAACACGTGTGCAGCCCCTCCCCTGCAGCTGTTGCTTTGGCCCCACAAGAACGTCTGCATGATTTTCTTTCCTATTCTTTTTTTTGGCTAATCCTAGCCGTTCGATGGTAAATTGGTTAGGTTAACTCTAGACTAACCCAAGTATTTGACTCAAATATAGATAAAATTGACGGCATGATTTGTTGGGTAAGATGGAGCAAGTTTACGAGGTCGGGGGAGGAATTACGATGTTTCAAAGGTCATAGAGGTAATTTGAAAAGATTATAGGGTCGGGTAAAAATCCCTAAATTTTATCATTTTTTCCTCAGCCGTACGTGTTCTCTTATTAATCTGTCATCTGCCTTAATTGCATCCTATTCCCAATCCATCTTCTTCAGATTACACTTTAAAAAAAGATGTTGATGGTTCTCGACATTGTATATGGAATTGATACTTACGCGTTGAACGTGAATTATATATGAAGATTGCTCTCACGGAGGAGTTGAAAACTCCATGCCATTTGTGTTGGGTATCGCAGAGTAGGCAAACTCCAGTGATCCAATGAGGTTGGTTTCAATTCACCTTAAATTATCATTTGATGTATACGTGAGTGAAACCTAGCGATGACTGAGTTCAGTATATAAAGTTTTTTTTCACATCAGCTCATTGCATCAAAGAAGTCAACCGGCTGCCCCTAGTGGTAGCCAACCGGCTGCCCTCGTACTATTTTTCGGTGATTTTTTTTATTTTTTTGAAACATACCTTCATGTATTTTGATAATTATAACCCTACAACATGTCATTCAAATTTCGTCAGAAGGAGAGACTCCTATACCCTTAATCTAATACATGTTGTAGATGGAGCGCATATAAGTTTCTGCTTCTGACGAAATTTGAATGACATATTAGAGGTATATGTTGATGAAAATATCACCATATTTTACCGTATTTAAAAAAATGAAAAAATCCACCGAATTAGTACAACGGCAACCCGGTTTGGCTATATCTAGGGTGCTGCCCCTTGGGGTAGCCAACTGGATTTCTCGCATCATTTTTTGATGAAATATTTGGGTTTTCAAAAATACTGTCATGTATTTTTATCACTACAATTTTCTAATATTTTATTCAAATTTCGTCATAATCAGAGCCTACGTCCTCCATTTAGAACAGGTCAATTACAAAATTTTAAGATCGTTAAAATTACTTATTGTAGATGGAGCACAGAGGAGATTCTGTTTCTGATGAAAATTTGAATGAAATATTAAAGATATATAATGATAAAAATACATTAAAGTATATTTTAAAAACAAAAAATTTTCACCGAAAAATGACTAGAAGTTAACCAATTAGCTACCCCTAGTGGACAACCCATTAAACTCTCGGTATAAATATTGTAACAAACTTTTTAGCATCGTCATCTCCCTACTTACTGTCAATTGTTTCAACATCTATTTCAAGTAGAATCATTTTAATTTTCACATACAGATTAGATGCGTATATTTCCCTTTTGTCATCTTTTTACAAATATCATTATCGCTGCGAATCACGGGTATGCATCTAGTTAATTAATAGTAAACGTGAAAAACTTTATAACCTCTCTACCACGTGAAAAATAGTTTATCCAATTTTAACTGTATAATAATTATTAAGTTTCAACATGCCCCCACTTTAACTGTATAATAATTTGGGGATTTTTACCCGACAGACCCTATAATCTTTGTCAATGATCTCTACGATCTTTGAAATATCGTAATTCCTCCATCGACCCCGTAAACTTGTTAACCTTTACTTAAAAAACCTTATGATTAACCCCCATCCATTTAACCGTTAAAACAGACGGATTCTGTTATCTTCTTTTGTATTATACCCATTTTATTTATCAAATTTACTATAGGTGCCACTCCCTCTCTCCCACGTCAGATTTGCCATCCAGAAACTCCTCTCTGCCACGACGACAACCACGGAAACGACAGCATCAACCACGTCCCTGTTCTTCGACCCCCTCCCCCAGCCCGCCGCCTCCCCTTCCCCCGCCTCCCCGTCCGATCGAATCCCTCCCACTGCTTGAAGCCCCCCCGGTCTCCAGATCGCCGCCTCCCGCCCGAAAGCCCCCTCACCACCCCTTGGGCAAAGCCCGCGCCACCCCCCTCCCCAGCTCATCGAGGAGGCTCGTCGATGGCTCCCCTGCGAAAGCCCCCCCCTCCCCCCTTCGAATCGAAGCCCGCGCCTCCCTTGCGACTGCAGCCCTCCCCCTGCTGGAAGCCACCCCCACCTCCTCCAGATTTAACGATAGGGTTCGTGGGGTAAGACGGAGCAAGTTTATAGGGTCGAGGGAGGAATATCGATGTTTCAAATATCATAGAGGTCATTGACAAAGATTATAGGGGCTGCCGGGTAAAATTCCCAATGATTAGTGTTGTTGGTAAGATTCGAAACTTAATCCAATAGTAATCTCATACATGTTCTACTTTTCAAAGATATTGAATTCTTCTTAAACTGTAAACAACTTAATCCTAACGTTCCCTTAAAAAAAAGTAACAATACATATTACGAATGTAACACTCAGTATGTACTAAGTTGAGATCAAACTGGCTAACGTGGGGTTAAAGTCACAACTGAATATTCCATTCATACCATAAGTAATTATACCCACAATAAAAATTATAATTTTCATTCTATACCCTTACCTTGTTAAATAAAATATATGTCTTCTCTCATGCAATATCACTATATGGAGTATGCATAATAAGAGTGATCTTTTTGTATAATTTCATATATGCCCTTCAAGTTTGCCTTATTTGCACATATACCCGTAACGGTAACATAATTGCACAATATACATAACATTGACATAACTGCACATATGCATATAGCATTAACATAATTGCATATATGCACATAACATTAACATAATTACATATATGACCATATCAATAACACGATTACAAATATGCTCCTAACATTAACGGTGGTTAAGGTTGTTTGGGTTGTTACATTCTTAGACAGCTTTTGAAGGCTTTACCACCGACACAAGCGATTCATAACATGGCATAACATGACAGTATAACTAAAACTGTAAATGACTTATCTTTTGCATCATGCTCCCGGAAGACATTGACCCTTTAGCCCCTTGTGACCCCCTTAATTTGAGTCGGTACCAAAAATCTTAATATAAACTTTTAATAATTGCATTCTAATATTTCATCGTGGACTCTTTGTTATATTTCTTTCACAATAAAAACTACATATTCTTAGTTTATATACAGTTTGACAATAATCTTTTTAGTGTTCCATGTAGTCCAGAGTACGGAAATTCTGACTTTAAAAGTGTGTTACGATGTTCACAGCGTATAAGATACCAACGGATTGGTACCCACGGCTAGCTAATATGTTCTATGAAGTAGTTGTTATATATTAATTTTTTAATAAGTTGCTTCCGAATTTCAATTTGGGGTATATTCGTAGGCATATTGTAAAGTTTTTGGATAAAACTTTTATAGGATGATCTCGCATGTATGCCAAACATGTATAAATGAACTGATATAGTTATCCAGACCAAGAAATGTCACATTTGGTAATAACGCTACTTGACTATTCACAGGAGTTAATTAGGTTAAATAATAATTGAAATACTTCTTTCTTTTTGTGTACATAAAATTGTCTTACTAATTTTATAAATCAAAAGTTCAAACATGAACAACTAAAATTATCTTGCTTGTTTGTAATAGAATAATGGAAACACATAATATTACTGTGCTTTCATTATTGTGAAACTATCGTACAAATATACCATAAACAATCAAAGCCACAAATTCTTGCTTTTGTCGTAATTAAATACCAGATTGCACTTTATTATATAGCGTCATTGTTTCATAATTAAGAATAATATTATTAAAATCAATGCCGTTAAAAGTCACCGTTTTTTCTCGCCATTAACATTTTATTCAAATTTACATTGACAATACGCCTATTATTCTTTTTCTTTACACATTTGTAAACACAACGAAAGGTAAAACATTACGTAGAATCGGTATATATATCACCATTTTCTTAGAGTTCGACACATACCTTGTTGGTGCAAGAAACCTGCTCACCAAGATTCTATCTATCTGAACTGTTATCGACGATATCGTTTCTCGATCCTCAGACTTTATTGGATCTCAACTTCGATGTCGAGGAAAACTCTCTCTAACGAGTAAGCTAAGATGCGGAGAAGTTGTTGGAGTTTAATGGGTTTTAAAAGCACAATCAATGAAGGCTTTTAACAATAACAATTATGACTTAATGAGATAATGAATGGATAATATGAATAACTTATTTAGGATTACTGCTTGATTTGTTGGATGATTTGCTTTTTTCAGCATCCCCATATATCACTGGTTCTTGCTTTACGTTACGAGATTTGATTTTCTTTTATTTTTTGAATTAAATGTTGTGAAAAATCCTATAAAATTACGATACACATAAATTAAAGTAAATTACAAAAATGACCTTATACTATGCAATCAATTTCAATGTCGTTCGTAAATTATGAAAAGTGACAATTTGGTTCCCTATCGTTAAGATTTGTTTTAATGTGGTCCTAAACTGTTGGAATTTAATAATCGTTCTCTCTTTCCAACCTTAAATCGTATCTCTCAAAACCATTTTGAGATAAATATCAAAGATCGGGCACTGTGTTGTTTGTTATTAAAATTCATGTATAAAATTGAAATTGGAGGCATAGCTATAAAATTGATTAAGGGTGTTCAAACTCAATTGATTTGAACTATATGAATTAGGTGTTGCGCTTTTCTGATCTAATTAATGTTGTTGTGATCCAGTTCTTTGTAGAATATTTAGCTCAGATAATCCAGTGTTATCTGGAGTGAATTTTGTACAAAATTCTCGAGGTATTCGAACTTAAAGAATAGGTACACAGTGTTTAGATCACCGGTTTCATCTGAACATAAACCATATAGAGAAGTGTGGGGGCATCGCAAGAAACCGATTCACGATGCATTGGAAGAAAGAAACGTGAGGCTTTTACAACTTCGCCTGTCTTCTTAGAGTTGCTGAGTTGGACTGCATCGGGTTGAGGTACACCGGTATATCCATCCTTTCAATCCTCTCAATCCTCCTAACAATTTACTATTCATAGGGGTACAGTTTACTATTCACATTCACAGGGAAATTCCAACCCATACCAAGACAATCCAACCGGGATGGTACCACACCACGAAACATCAGCAGCTCTCAGTGTTCTTGCGTCTCCGGCAAATCCAAAGATCAAGCGCCCCAGTAGAAAATAGCAGTGATGCACAGTTCTCCACCTTCGTCGGAGAGCATCAGAGGAAGAGGGGAGATATACTCCGTCGTCTTCTTGCAGCAGAAGCAATCAGCTGCCTTGGTCGAACCTCCACCTCCATTACACCCACAGGTGCCTTTGCGAAACCCAGATCCGAGCTCAGCCATTGCCCATTTGTCCTCGACGATCAGCTCCATCTCCGACGTACCCATTCCAGAGCATCAACCAATGCACCTCGTTGACGTCTTCATCACCCATTCATCAGAGACCTGACGGGGTCCAGCATCTCGGTTCATTCATCCGAGTTCGAAGCCCCAATTTTGCTTAACATACTCCCATCATCGGATAGGGGGCTCTAGGCCGGGCAGACAGCAACATCCTTGGGAACTTCACTCAAGATCCACTGAGGAGGAGAACCGTATATCTTTTTTCTTTCCATCCTTCGTCTTTTCCAAGGCATCACATTGGAATTTCACCGCAGCACACTTCATATCTTGGGCCCTTCTTCGGTCTATTCCAACAGTCTCGAATCGTAATCTCAGATCTCCACTCGTTTCAGCAGTAGGGGCTCCACGCTCCTCTTATTTTTGCCGACACCTTGCCGGAACCATCCAACTTCAGCTCACATTCGAGCAGCAGGACTTGAAGCTGGTTCCTCTCCGCCGTGAGTGGGAGAGTTGGTCTGGATTAGCCCCGTCTACCTGAAGCCCAAGCGGAGAAGAAGGTCTCGTGACACAGCCACCGTTGATAACTACAACCAACAGTTGCGATCTCGACACGTGGTAGACCACTAGAAATATTGGTTGTGACCCCCTCCGGATTGCAGCTGTTAAAGAAGCGCTGAACAACGCTATTTTGTTCAAACACCTCATTGTTTTTATTTGCAAACATACCCTTGCACTTGATCTCTGTTTTGGATCCAATATTTTCATTATTTGCAAAATTAGAATAGCATTATGGCCAGCATCTACTTATCTACAGATTGAGTCTCTATTTAGACTATTCGGATGCGTGGTTTATCTCTAAAAATTAGGACAGTGAAATTGAATGAAACCCTGACCAGAATTGCTCTGAAATCATATAATTGATCGGAAGGGATTTTTACACCTATAACTCCGAGTAATTTTGCAATAACATTTATAACCCCTGCATAACCATGTATTACGCTCAGGACCCTAAATAAGTGTGCCGTCTTACACCTATAACCTTCCGTTACATTACTTCGTTAACTCAACCAGATGATTGGGTTAATCTAACCAATCAATGATCTGACGGCTGGAATTAATCTAAATAAAAAATAAATATCCCGCTTCGTTCTCTTGAACCAGCCCCTGCTACGACAATTGATGGACAACCGCTGACAAGCTTTCACGTGACGGAAAGGGGGACGGTGGAGGGCAGCGGCAGGGATGCGTATGTCGTATCCATACCGATGGTGATAGGCTGCGGCAGGCCTATAGGGGTGGGGATGTTGCACGATGTTGGGTCTTGCAGACGGGCTTCGTTCTGGGGGGGGGCGTTCGGTTGGGGACTGGGAGGGGGGCTTGTTTGCAGGTCAATCGACCGATGAGGGGGGAAGGGGGAACTTGCATGTCGGTCGACTGGGGGGTGGGGGCTAGCTTTGGTCGACGGAGGATTGGGTGGTGGGATGGTGGGACTTAGGTCGATTGCAGGGTCGGTTGATCGAGGAGGGGAGGACTTGCAGGTCGGCCGACAGGAGGTGGGGGGGAGAGCGGTTTGTAGACGTGGTCGGGGATGGCAAGGGGGGTGGGGTTCGATGGCATGTTCTGTAAATACGAATGAATATTAAGGGCAATTTTGTATTTTTTTAACGGAAACCGTCAAACATAACGGACATCCTAAAGGGAACATGACACAGGGTTATGTCATGCAAGAGTTAAGCATTACTCGGATTTTTTCATGTAATTCATGATTATGCAGGGTTATGAATGTTATTGCATAATTACCTGAGGTTATGGATGTAAAAATCCCAATCAGAAATTGTTCCTAATACTCTTAAAAAATCAGTATTGATGTATCATTATGTGTGCTTTGAATCATACCCAAATTTCATTCAAAAATGTATGAGTTTGCTGCTTAAAATAAATTATATAGTCGATTTTTTTATTTGGTCAACAATTAAACTTTTAAATTTCCGGATGTCATCATTAAAATTTGCACTTGCGATAATTTTGGGTTGTTTTTATGTTGTGTTGTGGATTTATTAAAAATTAAAATACTTTACATATAAGTCCTCATCTATGATCCCAATCACAATGTAGGTCCCCATCTTTTAAACGTAGCAAAAAGGGTCCCAACTTCCTTTTTTTCGAATGGAAGAAGAGGGAACCGTCATGAAATTATGTGGTCAGACTAAAATAATTTCTTTATTCAGGAATTCTCACCCCTCTCCATCCTTTTCACACCCCCAATAAAATTAATTTCTAACTTCAAACAAGTAAAAAATGGGGCTACCTCCGCCCCATTTTCCACATGTTTTTATTTTTTTTACAACATCATCATATATATTCTTCTATATATCCCTCCTATACGTCATTCGAATTTCGTCGGAAACAGAGACTTTCATGCCCTCCATCTAGAACAGGTAATTTTTACGGTATAAACATTGTTGTAATCGACATGTCATAGATGGAGGGCATAAAAGTATCTGTTTCTGACGAAATTCGAATGACATATAGGAGGGATATATAAATGCACATACAAGGTGATATTTTTGAAAAAAATAAAAAACATCCGAAAATGAGGTCGGGTAGGGCCAACCCTATTAAATCCATATATGAAATGAACTTACAGATTCAGATCTTTATGAATATCAAGTGTCACAATATTTTGCATCCATTTTGGAACGGATACATATATCAAAATACAAATGAAATCAATCTTTGATATTTATGTCAGTGTGATTTCGAGAAGCTATGATTTAAAATAAGAAATAGTAGATCATGAATAAATTTCAATAAAACCTAAAATCACGTTAAAAATCGTAATAACTGACACGTGATATTCATAAAGATCCTCAACTCTTTGTGGTTTTATCACTTATACCCCCGAAAGATTTCAAGCGGAACTTGGAAATCTGTATCCAGTGCAAAATGTAACAGTATGGTGCACGCGATTATTTGGTAATGACCTATACTTGGAGTGCTGCTTGCTAAAGTATTGGCTTTTTTTGCATTATGATCCAAAAGGTTACATGGAATGACCTTTTTGCTGAATCAACATTTATAAGGACTATTTTTTAATCTAACATCCAGCATATTGTGATAAGAAGGCCTATGTTGTATTTGGTTGCTGATAATTTGAGTGAATAGTATATGTGACATAAAATAAATGTACAATAACCTGGAAAGTTTGCTTCTCTAAGAAACATTTTATTTTTTTAAAACCAACTCTTTTGAGGTGTTAAGCTTATTTTAAGTGGCATCTTAACCATTCTTTTCTATGATTATAATCTGAACCTTTTATTTCAAACTCTCTCCATCTTTCATCCTCTTACCTCTCTTTCCTTAGCTCCCTCCATTCATTCTTTTCATTACTCTTTGTTACCTTATCTCTGTTACGAATTATGGAAGCAAATGCATACAAACAAGATCAATCAAGCAGGACATAAACGTACGGATTTACAAGGTTCACCTATAACTAAGTTATTTCTTTGGATGACATCGATCTATTTCCACTATGTTGAGAATTAGAAAATACCGGATCCCTGAAACAAACAAATCCATATATCCGAATACAAACAGAGCCACTTAAAATAATTTTGTCGGGCACAGCCCATGGGGGGAGGGGGCACCTGCTTCCGTCCTATTGGGGTGCAAATACTACAATTCTTCAATTTAGAGATGCACTACAAGGAAAACAAGTTGTGACTACAGAATTATGGCCATTGATATGGGGTTTGTTGCCACAGAATTGAGCTCTGGCCACGACACGTCGTGGCCAGTAGCCGTAGCTATAAGTCTCGTCACGAGAGTTCTCTAGCCACAAATATGCCGTGGCCACTACGAGTGGCCACAGAACTTATCGTGGCCACAACTCTTACATGAAGACTTTGGCCACGGATTGTGGCTACGAGAAACTAGTGGCCACGGAATTATCGTGGCCACAAGTTTCCGTAGCCACATTCCGTGGCCACAACTCATTTTTCTTGTAGTGATGGTTAGCACTCGAAGCGTATCAACAATCTCCAACTATGAGATGCCAATTTCACATCATACTCTCTAGCATGCCAATATAACATTACATTACAAAGAAATTGACATATGATTTGGAGGTGTTAAATTTGTCATAACATATTTAATTATTCATTGCAGAATTAAAATTTTGTTCCTATAATTACAATGGATATCATATTCCTTACTAAAGTTTCATATAATTACGGTTTATACATCATTTTTTTTGTTAAATTTTGTATTAATTTAGCATCATTTAGAAGAAAAACTTGAGAAATAATCATCGTCAGATGATTCATTGTTCGAGGTAAAACGACACATATGATATTGATTGTGAATTTAAAGAGTCAAATATAATTCAGTAACAATCGTTGTTAACAAACAAATTACTTGTAATCATAAGATAATTAAGATATCCGTTGCCATGCCTTTCCATGTTAAATATATACCGACGAATATTATTTGTTATAAAATTATCTTTTCTTCTTAAATTTAGAAATATCATATCTGTTGTTAAAGGTTAATGTAGCAATGATTTATTCGTTGACTTATTCCATACAATTTCTATTAAAGGTTGTTGAATTTAACACAACTAGAAGAAAAAGTTAATAGGTAACCATTGTTATATGAGTTGTTGCTAAGAAAATATAAACCTATACAATATTATATGTTCAAAGCACACAACTGTAAGTGTTATCTTTTGTTCTTTGGATCTTGATCTATATTTATTTTAGGAAGACGCAACGTAATCAAATAAGTTATTGGCAATGGTATGTGATTATAACTATGTGTAAAAAATTTATTTTGCAAAGAAATAACATGTTGTATGCTACACGTAAACATAAAAATAGGGAGATTTTATGTAATAATTTGATACCATGATCAATAATTACAACAAAATTTCATGGAACTATGCAAAGCTAAAAAATACTACGACAAAATGGATCTATGATGACTTTTTTAGAAAAAAATGTTTCGTTACTATATCAGACTTCGTTAAAAAGTGTTGACATTATCCGTTGTGAATGTATTTTTTATACTTCAAATTCACAATGATTAGTTAAAGTTTTGAAAAATAATAACAGACAGACATTGATATATGCATCATCGTTAATGATGTAGCAATAGACAAGCATTACCCTGAGTGCGGAGGTCGATCACGTTCAATCCATCCCTCACCCCTTAATTAGTAAAAAAAACCCTGAGGGGTGGCGTGGGAAAAATCAGAATTTACATTGGAAAATAAATCTTCAGGCCCTCTTTCAGATATGTTAACTAGCGATGAATCTCCATTTCATTACCTTTATTCTATAATTTTGGCCTAAAAATCATAGCCAAATACTAGTAAATAGAATTAACTTGTACAAAATAACTTGTATTATTTATTCTATTTATTGTAAATAAAATATAAATAAAATGAATATTTTAATCAGGTCTACTATACAATAGGGTTCCAAAACCTAACTTTCACACCTTAACTCCAAAAATATGAAACTGCCTACATTAAATAAATTATTAAAAATTATATACAATTAAAGGTGATTTTGATATATTTTGAGTTTTTATTTGAGAGATATGAGATCGGGAAGTTAAGATTTTGAAATCTTATTTAGACTGTATCTTTTACACTGTATATTATTTTTGTATGAAATAAATTTTATAATTTTCTATACTTTATTATCTACAACTTCCATGTAAAATTTTCTTTATTTGAGGTCTAAAAAGTGGAAAATAAAATAGGTCCCAAAAATTAATAACATTGAATAAATAAATGGGAATTTTTATTGTATTTTGGCCCTTATCTCCCTCTACTTTATTCCTTACCGGCCTACTCATCAAGATGCCTAGATCTCAATGTTTAGGATCATAAAATATCTTCGATATTTTATTCTTTTTTGCTTTCTTTATTACTTCTGGTATTAAAACAATATTTTATACAGTATTTACACAACGATGAGTGAATGCTAAATTATGCAAATTAAGGGTATTTACATGCATTTACTAGAGTTTTTAAGATCGAAATGATAGATTAATGGTGATGAAATGGAGATTCATCACCAGCTCAGCTCACTTGTCGTCCAACGTGAGCTGGATATTTTGCACTTATAACCTTATGCTTTTTGGTAGTTAGTGTTTTGTCAATAAAAATGTACAAAATAGTTGAAAAAGTTTTGGGATATTTGTACATACTGTAAATACTTAAAAATCAACAAAAATACTTGTAAAATAACAAAAATAATAGAAAAGTATATAAAACACAAAAAATATTTTATTTTCTTATTTTTGATTATTTTTAATATATATATATATATCATATATGTCCCATTTATACATGTTATTATATATCTATTATAATTGCTATGAATACCTTAATATATTCATAAAATGTTTAAAAAAATAAATAGGATTGTAACTTTAAGTATTTCCTTATTTTTATATGTATTCTATATTTTGTGTACATATTACATATATTATACATATATCGACATATATATATCAATATTATAAATTAAAAAGAAAAAGGCATTAAAAGTAAAAAATAAAAAAATAAATAGCATTAAAATTAAAAAAAATTATAAAAATATAAAAATTAAAATTCATACACAATATATAATTAGAAATCCACACAAAAATACAATGAAAAGACAAGAGAAGGGACATTTTTTGCATTCATTGCACGATCTATCATGTTTATTCCATGCGTTCGACCTTTACACATACTTACACATATACACATTAGTTATGGAGTTATAATAAATTTTAACTCGATATTTTTTATTGTCCATTGCTATATCCTTTGTGGGTTAATTGTTGATTTACTTGGGATTTTTTATGGGTTGTCTCAGCGACAATTTATCTTCGCTTTCTGTGAGAATATTTTCAAACCCGCACGATTTCTCTGTTATTAACTAGTAGGGAGCCCATGCACTGCATGGGGAAGCAAGATTTTTGTATATCTAAGACCCTAAAATTATATATATATATATAGAGAGAGAGAGAGAGAGAGAGAAGGGAGCCTACTTTGTGAAGTAGGTAACTTACCTACTTCACATTTCACTTTTTGCAATTTTTTTATTTTTTTCAAAAATGCCACCGTGGATTTTCATAATTATATCACTCTAATATGTCTTTCAAATTTCATCAGAAATGAAGAGTCCTACGGCCTTCATCCAGAACATGTAAAATACAGCAAATCTGTGACCGTTAAAAAATGATTGTCTGGATGGAGGCCGTAGGAGTCTCTGTTTCTGACGAAATTTGAATGACATATTAGAGGGATATAATTATGAAAATCCATGATGGCATTTTTGAAAAAAAATAAAAAAATTGTAAAAAGTGAAATGTGAAGTAGGTAAGTTACCTACTTCACAAAGTAGGCTCCCTTTCCTCACACACACACACACACACACACACACACACACACACACACACACACACACACACACACACACACACACACACACACACACTATATATATATATATATATATATATAGAGAGAGAGATCGTATAGAGGAAAGGGAGCCTACTTTGTGAAGTAGGTAACTTACCTACTTCACATTTCACTTTTTGCAAACATTTTTATTTTTTTTCAAAAATGCCACCATGGGTTTTCATAATTATATCCCTCTAATATGTCATACAAATTTCGTCAGAAACAGAGACTCCTACGACCTCCATCCAGACAGTCATTTTTTAACGGTCACAGATTTGCTGTATTTTACATGTTCTGGATGAAGGCCGTAGGAGTCTCCATTTTTGATGAAATATAAATGACATATTAGAAGGATATAATTATGAAAATCCACGGTGGCATTTTTCAAAAAAAATAAAAAAATTTGCAAAAAGTGAAATGTGAAGTAGGTAAGTTACCTACTTCACAAAGTAGGCTCCCTTTCCTCGTATATATATATATATATATATATATATATATATATATATATACCTATTAAACATCCCAAGTTATCTATACATGAGGTGTCGATTTTGGGATGACCATTGGTGTCTCTCGCTTGGTTCCCCTAATCTACACCCGTTGTGTTGATTAGTGCATGTTTTTTTCAATTTTCTTAACATGATGCTTATTTAATTAAATACGATTATTTTAATAATTATTTAAAAAATGTCCACTGGAAAATGCATGTGTATTAACAAAAGAAGAGCACTGTACATCTTTATCTTAATCTACCAAATTGCTTTAAGATGGATAAAATAGGGAAGAAATGCATATAAATCTGGATCTACATCCTTTTTATATCTACTTCCGATTTATCGGATGGATATGTATTTATATTCATAATAGTAAGAAAATTGTATAATCATATTTGTATCTATATCCAAAAATTGAAAATGATATTAGCATTTGCCAAAAAACGAAAAGTGTATCATTATTCCAATCTGTAATAGGTAAAAAAATTGAAAATGCATATCTTCATATACCTCCTCAAGAAAAATTATAATCATTCCAAATATGCATATCTATTTTTTTTTAAAATGTGAATACATATCTTTATCTATATTTTTGTTTGAAAAAAATTGAAAAAGAATATCCTTGTATGTATAACCTCTAAACTGAAGTACACATTCATATTTTAGTTGAATATAACTAACTTGAAAAAAATCGTATTTCAAGGGAGTCAAACATGTGTTCCATTAATGAAAACGCAAAAAAATCGTTGCAGCACTTTGTCGTGATGCAAAAATATTAACCATTGATTTATAAATTTCAATCATTGAACGAATTATGAGAATGTATGTGCACTAATGAAAGTAGAAATTTTTGTCGCTTAATTTGCAGATACGATGACAACCTTAATATATAGCTTGCGGATCCTCGTGCTATCACACAATTAAATAAGCTAAACTGTATACTCACCAAATCTAAAATTATAATCTGAAGCGAACATGTTCTTTTTTAGCATATAACAATTGCTATATAATCCAAAATAATTTACCTATTGGACATTCTCATACTGTAATTAAGCATCTATGTCTTCAAAATGACTGTATATTTCTCCGGAATCGAAATATAGAATATTCTATCCACTGGTGTACATAGACCGCTTAAAACCCCAAATCCAGAAATATCTATTAAATTTCATGATTTTACATAAAGCGTAGAAAAAGGAAAACATATTACAGGTATTAAATTCCATATAATTAAATCCGACCACATTTCACAAATGGAAGACAACTGAATTAACCAAATCGAGGACAAATTAAGAGATGCCGAAGGTAGCATTGATGCAGGTCTGGATGACAACGTTCTCTTGGTAGGTGAAGGGTTGGCCGAGGAGGCTCGATTTGTGGAGGAGCTTGGTCCAGAATGCGACGAAGAAGAAACCGAGGAGCCCGTTGAGATGTAGATGGAGGGATGATTATGAAGGTGATGTTTAGCGTCATGACGACGATGATGAAAATAATCCTCGGGAAGAAGCTCACCACGAAGGCCCTCACTGAGCTGCTCCCTCCAGCTCGGCACCTCCTTCTTTACCTACATATTCTCGATCGACTCTCCTCATCAGTGCAAGGAGAGGATTCGTCGTTATTCTCGCCCTCCTCTTTATCCATCTTATTGTACTCCAAAAGGGATTGACGGCACAGCTTGTTTCCCGTCTCCCATCAATTTTTATATCACACCTTTTTTTACCTCAACTCAAAAACCAGCATGCACATGAGATCGTATGATTCATTGTTATCTTTCAATATTATTCGTTATCTTTGATACATTTGAATGTAATGATTGCACACACAATAGTGGTGCATTGTACTCCAGCATCTCCGTTTCCTCTTCTACTCCGCACCGCTCTATTGGCATGTGACCGAGAGTGTAGCCGATCGTCGAGCTTTTAATTATCTCGCGCTTTTAATTTCTATAGGACCGAATCGATAACACTGCTGACCAATTTGAAGGCCCTTTCGAGCTTCCTGATGCATATAAACCGTCAGAGGAGGATATTTATCATGGGAATATTTGCTTTTAGTTAAAATTTGTGTCTCCTTTGCAAGGTTTTTGAAATCGGACCGGACACCGAATCGGAAATCTTGCTGAAATTAGGGTGGGACATTAGGTCGGGTCGGTTCGGACTCGACCCAGATCCGATCCGCAAAAGTCCGGGTCCGGTCCGAACACGATGTACAAATGGGCTGGGTCCGGGTCCTCATTTTTCAAAAATACTATGCTCGGGTCGGGCCGGGCCCGAACCCGAAGTACAAATGGGCTGAGCCCAGACCCTGATATTTCAAAATATCATATTAGAATAAATTAGGGAACACGGATTTATAGTCATAATGCATACAATATTTCCTTCATCCATCAATATTAATATTATATCATAACAATACATCCAATATTCATGTGTAATGGATGTATTATATTCCTAACAATAAATAGAAATCAAAGGGCAACTTTATGGAATCAAAATAAATGCGGGTTGAGCCCGGCCCGAGCCCGAAGCTGACCCGTGCCCGAGCCCGATCCTGCGAGCCTTGGGCCAGGGCCGGGTCCTCGGTTTGATGAAAAAAGCAGGCCTCGACCCGGCCCAATGCCCACGGAAAATTGATGGGTTCGGACCGGGCTTTTCCGAGTTGGGTCGGGTCAAGCCCAATGCTCCACCGTAGCTGAAATGGTCGGATCGGGTCGAACCACGTAATCAAACCAGTTCAACCGGATGATGACATCATTATTTAAAATCGGATTAAACCAGACCGATGAAAAAAATGGTTGAACCGGCTAATCAAATAGAAATGAAATTATATAAATATAATATACACTTAATATACTTGAAATATATATAATATACATAGATGATGTAATATTTCACACTATACATAAAGTATTTTTCTTATACGCCATCAAATATCATACATATCATATATATATATATATATATATATTATTTGGACTAGATGCTCTATAACATGATAATAGTTTAATTATATTCAAAATACAATAAATGCAAAAATTTGTGTTAGTGTTTAGAAATGTGAAATAGGAGACCAAAGGTCACGGTTTCAACTCTCACTACCAACAAAATTTTAAATAATTTAAGAATTAAATGTGGTTCAACTTTGGTTGAACCTGGTTAAACCGGTTCCAAAAAATAGGTTGAACCGGACGGGTTAATTAAAATTTCAATAATCGAACCGAACCGGTATAAATCGGTTAACCAGACTGGTCCAGGTCAAATTCACCGATCGGAAGGATCGAACGGGCCGATCCCGTTTCAAAAACACTGCTCCATTGTCGAGGACGATCACTTGTTACACGTAATTGTACACAAACACGTGTTTTGTTAAGCCACCATATATTATCAGCACTTAGATCTTCAAAGTTTTAAATGGGACTAAAACAGTTGGATACAATTTTGAATATAGGTATTAACCGTAAAAGGATACAAATCGGATATTAATAATAACAGAATGATCTTTCCAGTTTAATACAGGACTATCAACGACTTCTATAAAATCTATTCGTTGCTTAGCAGTTGTTTCAGATCCAAGTTCTCGGTTTATTTTGTTGGAATATGCTTTTGTTTGTGTAAAGTCGAATGCACAATGTAATTACCTCCGTTAATCTCATGAATTGCTCCAAGAACCCACGTGAGCTTCAAACATATTAACCGCATGGTTCATAGGGTAAAATTTATCCAATTTATGGGATCGATGAGGGAAATTATGTTAGTTCAAAGGTCGAGAAGGTAATTACAAGGTTTAAAGGGTTTGTGAGGTAAAAATGCCTTTTTTATTTATGGCACCATTTGGTAGTGGGATGTACACTCTTTCCTCCTTCAATTTGCATACCTCCTACAGTCATACCTAGGGATGAAAATGAATGTGAATATATCCGTATGCAATATGCTTCGTTTTATACATATTTTGACATTGGTATTCGTATTCTTTTTAAAATGGACGCGGATATAGATATCACTTTAACATTCCTAATATTTGCATTTGTATTCGTTTTCGTACGTAAGTATAATAATAGATTTATTTATAACTACGTATAACAATATTTTATGATTGTTGATATAATTGTTGTGAAGTTATTATATCTGGCATATCTATTTTTTTTGTAAAAAAATCTAAATATGTATATTTTAGTTAATATATTAAATTATGTTATTATTCATATCAGAATTTTATTCGTTTTTTCATTTGTCTTCTTTTTTTAAGGATATGGTGATACAATTTTCACATTCGTCAATATTCGTATCCATATTCGTATTCGTATTCTAAAATGGATAAGGATATGATTATACCTATGTTCGCTTCTATATCCGACCGTTTTCATCCCTACCTTCCTACCCTTAAAAGACTATTAGAGGACGTTTGGTTCAGAGGTTTTCTGGAAAGAGAGTAAACCACTTCAAAATTGGATTCTCGTGCTGAGAAGGTTTGTTGTAATGTAATTGTATTAAAGCTCAGAAGAAATGATTATAAGTTTAATACTTTATAATTTTTAGATAATAAGATAATATAATGTAATATTAAATTATAGAAGAGTGTTTTCGGCTGGGTACCCAATGATGGAAAATAATATATATGGTGGGACCCGCTGAGAAATGTTTGTAATTACCCATTTAATTGCTTTATTCTGTTAGCATTTTTACACATTAATACTGCATACTTTCAATATTACGTACATAACCCTCCGTGATTACGAATTACACCGAGAACTTTGCATAGTGTTCAACTCTTCATTTAATTATACACCCATAACTCTCCTCCCACAAAAGCAAACAAGGTTATGTGCTTAAAAATCCTGAAATGTAAGTATTATTCAAGATTCTATGTGTAGTTCGTAATCATAAAAATTATGTAGGTAATATTGAAATTATAAAGAATTATGGGTGTAAAAATACATATTTTTTTCTCGAATCTCCACGATTTAGATTGAAATTATTGACGAGCATACTCAGGCACCGTCATTAGTTGGTCAAGAAATATTATGTGCGCCATACTAATGTGACAGAATCGACTCGTGGTATACTTTTCTGAATTACTATTAATGTATTTAAATACCTTTAGACGGTATTTTCTGAAATTTTAAAATCACGAATACTTTCGGTGCATTTGGGTTTATCAAAATCCATGAGATATAAAGTATCCGTTTGGGTCTTACCAAAATCTATTTAACATTAGGGTCTATTAAAATTTATTTACAATTATGATTTTTTTGATGCATTTGGGTCTATCAAAATGTATTTAACATTTGGTCAAGAAATTTGTGAATTGCAGATATAACTTTAACTGTTGATATTTGTTTATTCCAAATTTCGAAATCTTTTGATATATTTGGGTCTCTCAAAGTCCCTGAGATATATAGTGTACATGGTGCTGATATAAACAAAACTATACTTTATAAAAGATATATACTCGATTTACTATACTTTATAAAAGATATAAATTTATCCATTGATATATGTAGTCGACATTCCAAATTATTGTAAAATTTTCTTTACAATATTGGATTTTTAAAATTATTTGGCGTAATGTTGAATCTTCCTAATTTATATAAATTTTTTCGATAAAATATTTTTTCAAATCAATTTGTAAATTTTGATATTATTTTATTATTAGTCTCCAATTAATTTGTTATCCGAAGTTAAGTTATATTGAGGTCCTCGTGGCGTGGGAGGCGTTTCATTGTTGGGAGGCGGATCGTCTGCTGTGGCATTGTCCCTGCTGTGATGGCGTGAGTCGTTCAATTTTGATCGAACGGTTCACATAATTTTATACGGTACGAACCCACAAAAACTGTAAAATCATGATAGTTGATGTGTCCTACATCCAAGTAGCTTCCTTCCACCTCCGAGGTAGCTCCGGTGACAACGAGAGACTACCCCATCTCAGAGACGACCGTGGTTCACTCCTCCAAGCGAGATCCATGAGCATCAGGTCATGTCAGCAGCGCCTTCCAGGTAGCTGCCAAGACTCGAACACTTCTTCACTGAGCTCCAGATGCCGAGATGCGAATCTCTTCTTCGAACTTCTCCCCCTCCATCAGGTAAAGCCCCTATTTTCTACTCCTTTCCATTCTTCTTCGATTTCTTCTGCGTTAGGATCTCCATCTTCTCCGCTAGGATACAGGTCCCCGTTACCTCCATTTCCATTCATCATTTTCTCCCCGTAATATATCAACCGAGCTCAAAGCTCGAGCTTATTCTTCACTTGCAGGAATCTTCGGGGAGAAGCAGGAGCGAGTAGCAGAGCCTCCAGGAGCTCGACATCCTCCGCCCGAACCCAAGGAATCAATCATCTGAAGCCCAACAGTAGCACACCCAGCCTTCACTCTGCCGTCACCCATTTCAGCCAAGAGCCGAGCTTCAGCTGGTCATCTACCCATCAGAGCTCCGCTTATCTTCAGCACACCGGGCATGTGTCGCTGTGGATTGGAAGCAGTTGCATCAACAACATCGTTACTCAACGATGGAGCGCATTCGCTCTCTGACGGAGCTCCTCTTTCGTCCGGGGTCGAGCAGCCTAGCAAGCAGCACTTCCGTCTCAACCCATCTCCGTCAGCCACCATGGCCCTGTTCGTTTGGGGTATAAGGAGGAATGGAATAAGGGGAATAAGCCCCCAACACGCTTCCCCGTGGTACGACTATTCCCCATTATTTCATCTTATTTCACTCTTATTCCTATCTTTATCCCACATTACCTACCTTTATTTCACCTTATTCTCCTTATTCTTATCCTTCAGCCGAACGGAGAATAGACCCTTATTCCCCTTATTCCCCATCCTTATTCCTGCTTATTCTCCTACCGAACGGGCCCTAAGAGAAGTAGCAACAACCTTTAACCAAAGCTCTATTGTGCGTCGATCTGGAACCAAGAAGCGGGGAATGGGGTAGGTACAACTGTCGTTCGATTGGCGACGCCCTTGATTGGACGGCCTTAATTTCCCCACGTCATAACCTTCGGACCGTTCACTGTACCTACAGCCTCGGTTGCCCTGAAGTGCTCACATGCAGCCACGTGGAGGTCGACATCCAAACCTCCGCCGGACCTCAGTTCAATCACACGCCGTGCGCGTAGGGATGCAAACGGTTACAGATATATCCGTTTCCGATCCGTCACCGTATCTATTTTATACATATTTTGACATCCGTATCCGTATCCGTTTTAAAAGGAATACGAATATGGATATTTTTTTTATATCCACAAACATCCGTATCTGTATCCGTATCCATATATCCGTTTTCTTATATAAATATAGTCATATATTTATTTTTAACTCTATATACCATAACTTTATACCTTTTTTACCATATTTGTATAATTTTTATGATAGAAACACATTTAGCATGTTTATATCACGTGTTTCTTATCCAATTAGCATATATTTAAGTCGATTCCACAGAGTATTTCTAACGTTACTCGTATGCAATCAATATCTGTTTTACATCTGCATCCGTTTTTTAAGGATATGGTAAAATAGTTTTAATATCCGTCAATATCCGTATCTGCATTCGTATTCGTATTCAGAAACATATAAGGATACGATAATACCTATATCTGTATCCGTCCGTTTGCAATCCTACGTGCAGCGCCTCAGTTGGCAATATGCGCTACACGCCCCTCCGTTTCCTGGACTTTGCATCCTCGCCTCATGTGGGCTACGCATGTCGTCCTGGATTAATCGCAAGGAACCCCTCAGATTCTGGTAATTCAATTTTCGCCCTTATTGCACGTAAATTGAGTTTACTTGATTTATGCATTTCTACCCTCGCATCGGTTACTATTCCAAAAAATCTCGTATGACAATATATTTAATTCTACGACTCTTGGTTATTCGTTTGTATATTTGTGAGCGTCATTGGTTTACTATAATTAATTTGGTGAATTTTATCTCGGATGCCTATCCAGAGTTTGGGTAACCGTGTGTTGCAAAACTACATGTACTTTGAAATGTAGCCTTGTCAGGGATGGGCAAAACACTGCGAGAAAGGGCAAAACACCTACTCTACTCATTTGTAGACTTGTAATGAGCAATAGACAAAGGCATGCGGGATCATTGTGATGATATTAGGGATCAGAGAGCACGTAATCGAACTTAAAAGAAACTCCAATCCGCGAAGAGGGGGTCTCCATGTGCGAGAGAGCTGCGATGAATGGCTTCCACTTCTTGATAACCCAAAGCGTACGACGGCAAGTAAGTTATTTGAGTTGAGGCACTTTCAACGTGTTTTCTTTCCCACGTGTGGTGGGAGGACACATGACACTTTCCATATTCTATCCATGAAATCTTCCTTTTTATAATGACTGCATTGTATTGTAAAATCCTATATGGGGAAAGGTTTTCAAAAACTTCGTGGGGGCACGTGCCCCACTTGACTCCTACATAGGTTCGCCCCTACTTGGATTGGGCTAAGGGCTCCTCGTCCACCTACGTAATTACCTCTAAGATCAATATATGATCAAGCACGTGAAGAAGAAGACACGCAACTGAACATCCCTACCATCGCCATTTTTGTTATCTTTCTCGCATCCGGCCGGTGAATCCGGGGGCGTGTTGGAAGGCTTCTCATCACCCTTCCAATTTCCCCATCTTCATCTCTACATTAACATAGTACCAAGGTTGCAATCTCTCTCTCTCTCTCTCTCTCTCTCTCTACATACATAGATACATACCATGAGCGGAACCAGGAATTTTATCAAAGGGGACCAAATATATATCTATCATTCATAAGTAAAAGATAAAAAAAATTTTCAAATGATATTTTTTAAGTAGAGTTAACAATTTCAAATGTAGTTTTTAAATTTTGATAAACATACCATTTCAATGTTATTTGAAATTTTCAATAAGATATAGAGTATTTTTCTCACCAGTGATATTTTTTAATAGTTTTAGTTAAAAAATTTCATATTTGAAAGGAAACAATAAATTTTATTTCATTATAAAAAGAACTAGAAATAATGGGAGAGACAAATGAGCCCTAATCTCATTTTATATCAAATTATTCTTATGATAATAATATATTAAAAGTGAGTAGAATAATTTTTCTAACACAAAAAAGGACAGAATTAATTTTTTAAATAATAGAAAGGATGGAGTAGAATAATTTTTCTAACACAAAAAGGACAGAATTAATTTTTTAAATAAAAGAAAGGATGGACACATAATTAATTTTTTAAAATCAGAAAGGATGGAGAGAGAGTAGAGATAATTTTTCACATATAAAGTGCAACAATGAGAATCGAACCCAGGTTCATTTATTAAAGGGTTTTTATCAGTTGTGCCCCTATGAGATATCGTAATTTCAATTATGCCCCTATCTTTTTGATAATATCAGTTGTGCCCCTCACTTCTTTCTCCACTATCACTTGTGCCCTTCCGTCAGATTGACCGTCAAAAATTAAAATAATCATGATTTATTCAAATCATGGTGTGGTTAAGAAGGGTATTATGGTCAGAATAAAATCAGGAGTCGATCTGGGGAGGATGGAGCAGAGCACGGTGCTGGAGAGGGTAGGTTGGGGAAGAAGGGCAGGGAGGAGCTCGTGGCGGAGCTCAAGGATGGAAGGGGCCGGGTCAGCAGACCTTTGCCATGTAATTTCCATCTGGTTCCTTCCATAAGTTGTTCAATTTTAATACCAACAAAGCTAATGAGACAAGTTAAACCAGAAAACCGCGGCATGAGAAATGGATAAATATTAACCATAAATCCCGTAAACGATTCGATCCTTCAATCACAGTTACTAACAAACGCACGATACTCAAGTCGAGTGTCATTCATCACCACATAAAACATCCGGTGGGCGCAGACAAATTACTGCACTGTCCAGACCACACCCTTTCCTAACAAATCAAACACTACCAAATTACCAGCATTTCCAATCCTACGACATTATTCACCTTTCAATCCTGGCAGCCCACATATCGCTGGAAAGAAACTTCTCTTTTGCACTCCTCCTCACCTTCTTTCCCTTTGGCTGGAGCTCGGCCGCGGGGGCGGCGGGGGCAGGGGCGGAGGGAGGAGCAGCGGGATGGGGGACGTGAGGGGGGCACGGGGGCGACGGGGGCAGGGGCGGGGGGAGGAGGCAGGGGCCATGGGGCCATGGAGGAGCCGGGGCGGAGGTGCGAGGGCCGGGTAGGAACTCGGGTGGAGGGATGGGCTGAGGGCGGTCGGGAGGAGCGCTGGAGGAGCAGGTGGCTGGGAGATGAAAGAGAAGGGGGAGGAAGAGGATGGGGGAGGGAGAATAAGAAGAAGAGTTGGACATTTTAGTCCATTTTTTTCAATTAATTCCACTTGTGTCTTTGAAGTTAACGTCCATTTGTATTAGGGATGGACGGAAACTAATCCGAGGGGCACAAGTGATAGAATGGGAAGAAGTTGGGGGTACAACTGATATTACCAAAAAGATATGAGCATAACTAAAATTACGATATCTCAGAGGGGCACAACTAATAAAAATTCTTTGTTAAAATACAGCACTTTGCCGGTAAGCCAACAAATGCTCTATGATATTACTCGAAATAGTTTTTATATATTTAAACTTCTAGCATGGGCCATATAAAAAATTAACAACATTATATAAGTGAAATGTGATAAATAAGGAGGGTTCATGACCCCCCAAATCTTATACTAGTTCCGCTCCTAATACATAGATACATACATACATATGTGTGTGTTTGTAAGAGAGAGAGAGAGTTAAATAAGGCCTCCACTTCTGTCCGCATCCTCTCCACCAGAAGTGATGCCTCCTCGCCTTCTCCCATGGCCGCACCGCGTGCTCGCCACACCTACTATTTGAGATCCTCGCCAATGGTCCGGCACTGCAGGCGGGGCCTCCAGCAGTGTCCAACTCCCTCATGGTGCCAACAAGCGTTCGCATGCCAATTCACATCGAACCCCCGAGACGTTCCACCTGTATCCGTAGGAAAAGTCGCAGTTGTCGGCGACGATGTTCACCAGAGTGAAGGTGGAGCCACAGTAACTGACTTTCTGGATTATCGAAGATCCGTGGTTAATCACGTCTTCAAGGAGGCAGGGTTCTAGAGCTGCGATATGCATAGCCCTCTCCCTTCTCCTGATCTCCTTTCTCCAATCCCTCACCAAGGCCTCAACCATGTCATCCCAACCAGAGTATATGGATATTAAAACAAGAACCGAAGTAATAAGAGTGTCCTCTATTGCAACCGATATCCACTTGAGTTTAATCATATACAATCTCATGGCTTCTGCTTCGTTCTTCTTTTATATCAAAGATAAATGAAAGGTCATGACACCTATGATGCACGCATATCTGAGAATCTGTCTGATTTATGGCGTCACAGCAAGGATCGATTTCTTGAGGAAATGCGAGCATCCATGATATTATCACTTTTTTTTGAAAGAAATGGATCATGGAAACCTGTATGTCAATTTTTTTAAAAAATAATGCAATCTTTTGAGTGTGGTAAATACATGGGTATTTACTATGTTTTTGGACCCATCATAACAACGCTATTTCGTGGAAGACACAACATCTATCGATATCAGCACTATAGCATCGATAGTAAGAAGTGTCGGATTTCATTGCCGATGGACATAGAAATTTATATAAGAACTGCATACGTGTGCATCATATGGGATAGACTAAGTCCCATTTCTATCATCACCTATTGGTACGAGTGAAATATAATTTAGATCCTTTTTTTGCACTTAATTTAGACATGTCCGGGGGATATATATTTTTACCCCGAGACCGCCATGGGCCTCCCCCCCTCTCCACTGCTCCTTCCCTCCTCCGAAGGCCGTCACCAGACCTCTTCCCCCACCCCTTCCCTCGAAGGCCGCCACCGGGCCTCCCCCAACACCCCCTCCCCCGAAGGCCGCCATCGGGCCTACTCCCCCACCTCCCCACCTCGGAGGCCACCACCGGGCCTCCCTCCCCCTCCCCACCTCGGAGGCCACCACCGGGTCTCCCTCCCCCTCTCCCTCGGAGGCCTCCATCGAGCCTCCCTCCCCCCTCCCCCAGAGGATGCCATCGGGCCTCCCCTCACCCTCCTCCATCAGGCCTCCTCCCAGTAACGGAGAGAGGGGGGGGGGGGAGGGTGCTTAGCCCCCCCGGCGATTTCAAAATCCTAATACGGTAATTCTAAATATGGCATGCGACTGTTTACCATGCGGTTGTTTAATGTTTCATCAATTTCGGCTATGGCAATTCTAAATATGGCATGATGTTGTTTAATATTTCGTCAATCTCGGGATTTAGCTCAGCCTCCTCATGCTTCCTCAAAGCAAATTCCTAATTAAGACATGAGTAACGTCCATTTCTCATTAATTATATATAGACTTGATGAGTTTGCATGTTTAACTTCCCTCACGAGTAGACTCATCTCTTGTTGAATACTCGCTCTTGTCTTTGTGAAATAACTATAGTTTTTTCTCATACGACTCGGTCCAGATTTTCTCTCCCCCAGCAAAATTTTCAATTTCTACATTAGACTAATCATCTGCAACAAATACGTATGTTAATTTTCATATTTGCAAGATGCTCGGTAGTTTATTTGATATTGAGATTGAAAAGCCTCTTTTGTGGTGTAGATGTCGCCATATATGATATTTTTTGACTTTAGTTTCTTAAACTGAGAGTTGTGGAGCTAGGGAGTTGAGTCTGTATTTTATTTGCTCTCGAGATCGTCATAGAATTACCTCCATTTTAGAAAGTGATCGATGAATATTTTTTTTATGGTAAATAATAACAAGTGCAGGGAAATATTCCAAAATTTAATCATGATCAAAGCAGATATGATTTTAGGAAAATATGAAAATTACTCATTCCAGAAGTTTATCCGGTCATACACAGTAAAAACCTACAAGCTTCATCAATTTGTATTTTTTTGGTATTTTTCACTTCAATTCTTCATCTCTGAATCGCCTCTTCCTGTAAAAACTAATATCGAACCGTTCTTAGTTCACATAAAATACAAACAGAACAGATGCATGAAATCGGTAATGCCAGTGATACACATTAAAAATATAAATAGAAAACACAATCCCCATGATTCAGAAATTTGCAAGAAAATTCAGACAATTTCGTTCTGATGTACAACAAAATTACACTATACTTGTATCTTCTTATGTCCCAACATACATACCAACGTGTTTCTGCTCTTATTTTGCTTTCCCCTTCCCCTTCCCTTTCTTGGCATCCAACTTGGCCTGTATGCGAGCAGCTGCCGCGGCTTTCGCATCTTCCCTCTTCTTTTTCTCCTCCTCTTTGTACGCCGCTGCCACCTCTCTCTGCTTCTTCAGTTTCTGATCTCTAACCTCCCTCGTCTCCTCCATGAGAAAATATACCTGTTTCATTAACTCATGGAATGAGAATTTCAACTTATGAGCAATTAACATGAGCAGAAATGCAAACATTACTTCTCCGCCCAATTACTAGAACATGTACCGAAATGCATAATTCAAATATCATTAGAGCGCATACATGAGAGAAAAAAGGTCCTTCAAGTTGTAGGCCCAGTTTTCCATGTTGCATACAGCAACGAAACATAAGGCCCGCTAGGACTCCTTATGGATACACAATAGAATGAAGTGAATTAGGAGTGAAGTTCTAGTGTTTATCTCTAATTGGAATGAACAATTGTCAGATAAGAAAGCTAATATTCAAAAATAGGCCCGCTAGGACTCTTTATGTATTCTTCATGTTATTTGCTTCATAGTTCGTGGACTTGTTAGCACTGTAAAGAGTTTTCTGTTTTTTAAGATTCGATATAAGAAGATCACAGTGTTTTAGGTGTGTTATAAAAATAAATAGCAATATTGAAAGCGTATGTGAGTAACTTGATGGTTGTATCTAATTATTTAGATATTATATTCATGGTTTCATCCCAATATTTAAGAATTATATTCATAGTTGTGCCCCACTATTTTCATCCCTAAAATTTGATGTATGTGAGTATCTTTATGTCAATACATATGCTGTATCTTTGGGTGTGTATGTATGTTGAAGGCCCTTAATATTAATTATCTTTTCAGACTTAAATTCAAAAATGTCAAAGAATACAATTACTGCCTTTTTCTCAAAGAAGATAGATGAAAGCATTCCGAACAGTGTAAATGTCCACAATGATGTTAATGAAGAAGAATGCCCTCCAGCCAAAATTCCACGAGTCGAAATAACTAGTACTGATGATATTTTAGTAGAAAGAGATCCAGGATTACGTCAGATGATTTGGGAATATCCCGTTGAAAAAAGAGAAGATATAATCCGAAGATATATTAATATGGGACCTTATCAATATATTATGATAGAGTACCCGTATAGCAATAGTGGAAAACAACGCAGACGGTTTCAAGCATCTTGGTTTAAGCAATACATTTGGTTAGAATATTCTCCCTCTAAAGATGCAGCATTTTGCTTTTATTGTTATCTTTTCTGTGGTAAAGGCAATTCCAAGCATGGTGCGAATGTCTTTGTTGTTGGCGGATTTTGCAATTGGAAGAAAATCAATGATGGAAAAAATTGTTCTTTTTTGAATCACATTGGAGGCCAAGGGTCAATACATAATATGTCAGAAGAACGATTTCGAAACTTAATGAATAAAGCACAATACATTGAAAATGTATTTGAGAAACAAGATGAGAGACAAATAAAAGAAAATCGATTGAGATTGAAGACTACTATTGATGTTGTAAGATGGTTAGCTTTTCAAGCATGTGCATTTAGAGGCAATGACGAAAGATCATGTTCAATAAACCGTGGGAATTGTATTGAATTGATAAAATTTATTGCTTCATATAATGAAGAAGTGGATAAAGTTGTCTTGGAGAATGCACCAAGAAATGCTAAATATACTTCACCTGATGTTCAAAAGGAAATTCTTCAAATTATAGCCCATAAAACAAGATGTTTCATTCGTGAAGAGATTGGGGATGCAGTTTTCTGCACAATAATTGATGAAGCTAGAGATGAATCGAGGAGAGAACAAATGGCCATTGTTCTTAGATTCGTGGATAAACAAGGCATTTTACGTGAACGCTTCTTCGACATAGTTCACATTCCTGATATAAAAGCATCTACATTGAAAGACAGACTATTCAAAGTACTATTGGAAAACAATCTTGATTATAAAAGAATAAGGGGTCAAGGTTATGATGGAGCTAGCAACATGCGTGGCGAATGGAATGGATTGCAGGCCATGATAATCAAAGATAATAAATACGCCTACTATATTCATTGCTTGGCTCATCGTCTACAATTGGCTCTTGTTACTGCTTCTAGAGAAGTGATTCCAATTCATAAGTTCTTCAATAAATTGACAAGCATAGTAAACATTGTTAGTGCATCTTCTAAACGTCATGATGAATTACAAGCTGCCCAAGCAGATGATATTTCATATCTTCTTTCTATAAGTGAAGTTCAATCAGGTACTGGATATAACCAGATTGGAACTCTACAACGTGCTGGTGAAACTCGATGGAGTTCACATTATAGATCTATATGCAGCTTTATGAAAATGTATAGTGCAGTGTGCAAGGTACTTTTGGCTATTATAGATGGAGGTGATACTTATTTGCAGCGTGGAGAGGCAGATGAAGCTTATGAGGTCATGACATCATTTGAGTTTATTTTCATCATGCATATAATGGAGAATATCTTAGGTATCACTGAAGACTTATGTCAAGTTTTACAGCGAAAAAATATAGATATTTTGAATGCTTTACAACTTGTTTCGTCAACAAAAGAGCACCTCCAAAAGCTACGAGATGATGGTTGGAACATATTATTTGAGAAAGTTGTATCATTTTGTCAAAAACGAAGCATTGATATTCCAGATCTAAATTCTTATTATTCTCGAAGTCGATTGAGGTATCGTGGACAGGAACAAGAAGTTACATTATTACATCATTATAGAGTTGACTTATTTACTGCAACTATAGACTCTCAATTATCGGAACTGAATAATCGATTCAATAAAGATGCTACAAATCTTCTTGCTCTCAGTACATCTTTAAGTCCTACAGATGGTTACAAATTCTTCAATATTGTTGATATTTGCAAATTAGCAAGGGATTTCTATCCTGCAGATTTCACAGATCAAGAAATATTATTGTTAGAGAAACAACTGATACATTATAAATCAGATGTCACTACTCATCCTATTCTAAAAAATATTTCAAATCTTGTAGAGCTTTGTCAGAAGTTAGAAGAAACAAGGAAGGCTGAAATCTATTATTTGGTCACTCGTTTGATCCGACTTGTGTTGACCTTACCTATTTCAACTGCAACAACAGAAAGAGCATTTTCAGCTATGAAGATAATAAAATCTAGACTTCGTAACAAGATGGAAGATGATTTTCTTAGAAGTTGTCTTCTAACATACATTGAGAAAGAAGTTGCAGAAGTATTCTCAACGGATTCGATCATCGATGACTATGACTTAAAGTCACGACGCGCTCGATTTAAATAATTTCAAATTCCGGTAAGTCCAAAATATTTCTATTGGTCACTTATATTTATATTTGAACTATTTAGTAGCACTAATTGCTTGTATTTTCTTTATAGGAGGACTAATATGAACCAATAAAGGATATGATCGATTAGAAGATATACGTTGCAATGGTACATTATGTTCAAGAAAAATCACATGTTAGTTTTTTTTTTAAATTCCAAGTCATACTTTTATATATCATTAATTTTTTAATATATGTTTAGAAGTTTGTAAAGGAATAAGTCTTTGCTATGTTTTTTTCATATATGTATGGTATTGATATGAATTCAATCTAGCCCCCCGCACGATAAAATCCTGGCTTCGTCCCTGCCTCCTCCCCCGGAGGTAGCCACTGGGCCTCCTCCCCCACCCCTCCCCCAAAGGCTGCCACCTGCCTACTCCCCCACCCCTCCCCTGAAGGCCGCAACCGGTCTACTCCCCCTCCACCCCACCTCGGAGGATGCATCGGGCCTCCTCCCCCACCCCTCCTCGTCACCGGGCCTCCTCCCCACCCCCCTCCCCCGAAGGCCGCCATCGGGCCTCCTCCACTAGGCTTGATCCCATGTCTCATTGTGGGGTTCCATTGACACACCACATCAGGCAGTCTTGACCTAAAATTGAGCCTACATGGGGAGAATAACAAAAGGCGAGAGACTTTGGAGCCTCAAAGCATGCATATTGTTATATACAAAAAAACAATGACTTATTCCATGTTTGTATCGAGTTGCTAAGGGTCCGTTTGGTTATCGGGTTATCCGAGGGTAACCCGGTGGGTTGGAATCTCATCACAAATCAAGGTAACATCACATCACAATCCTTACTCCAACCCTCTCCAACCCTCATAACCATCCAAACAGCTACTATTAATCTTACAAGAGACTACCCCAATTCCCAATCCATCACGTTTGTATCGAGTTGCTAAGGGCAACAAACAGTTAATGTGAGAATTACAAAAAATAACTCCACTCTAAAATAATTAACATTTACTAATAATCTTACATGTTTGATTAATCATGATTTGATAGTATTTCATTGATTTAAATCTCCATCCATTTTCACCTCATCGATACGCAAGCATTCGACAATGAACACATAGACATTTCCTAAAAGAAAAATTATGGTGTAACAAGGCACGCAATAATATTTTTAATATAACAAAATGGATTTACAGTGAGTTAATGTTATGGACTGCCGCTAATACTGTAATCTGGAAGACATGCCACTAGCCTTCTAAAAACACCATTGTTATATCATTCTTTGTTAAATATATAATGACGATGTTATCATCATGAAATTATGCTTTTTACTTAAAAGTTGCAATGAATGTTATTTTCGTTGTTGTTGTCCGTTGTTATTTTTCAAACTTTTTTTATAAGCATCATAAATTCCAAGTATAAAAAATAACTTCACAATGGATAATGTTAATATTTTGTAATGCCATTGTTAATATTTTTTAATGAAGTATTTAGCAGACCTTTTTTTTAAAAAAAGTCACCATATATCTATTTTGTTATAGTATTTTTCGCTTTGTATAGTTTTACATAAATTTTCCTTATTTGTGATGTTAACGTCTAGCAAACATCATGTTATTTCTTTGCAAAAAAAGATTTGTAACACATTATTATAACCACATGCCATTGTCAATGACTTATTTGATTACATTGTACATATAAGTACTTTGAATATAGAGCAAGATCAAGATACAAAGAAAAAAAATGACACTTACAATTGTGCGCTTTGAACATATATGTACTTCCATTTTTGATGTATATTCGTGATAGTTTTGCATGTTTACAATGCCTAAGAAGTATATGGTGTTACATTCCTATTTAGAAGATTGATACACCACTGCGATATTAATTCGTTCCACCGGTGCAACGTACGGGCATGCACTAGTTGTTAAGGTACTAACCATTAAAACTCGTAAGATCTCAAGACCTCACCTCAAGGAAGTGCACTTGAATAATTCTTATCACAATTTTCATGAATGGAAGAGTCAAAGGATCGAAGACTACACAATATTTGCGATGGGATTGAGATTTTGATTCATGTGGAATTTTGCGAACTAGGAGAAGTGCAAATAAAGAGAATAAAATTACAAGAGGTTCTATATATGCTTAGAATATCCAACCAAAATACTACTGTATTCAATCAAATGAATGGCAATGTCTTCTATAGATGGACCTAGACCCATTAGATTTTGCCCCTACTTGACATGGTGCCTAAGGATATATATTGAGGAAGTATAGTATAATGATCGATACCTGGAAATACGAGCCACCGAGAAGATTTCAGTAGTAGTAGACTTGAGGATTACCTCCAATATCTGAGCACCGGCGCATGTTGAGCCTTTCAAGTAATTCTTCCTAGTGGTCACAGTTCACTCGAAAGGGACTTATAAGGCCAAAACTCTCACGACGTTTTGAAGAAAGGAGGGTGGATTCACTACCCCTTCATTTTTTTTCAAGATTAAAAATTTAACCTTATAGACTGAAAGTGCGTAGTCTAATCTACGTCCAAATTAAATCATAGTCCAATACATATAACTATTTCATATTAATCCACGCACTTTCAATAATAACTAGTGTAAAACCCGTGCGTTGCATCGGGAGATTTATTTTTTTGGGTTTAATGCGACAATGAATGGAAATGAGTTGATTTGTATTGTCATGCTTGATTAAAGAATGATAAAACATTTGAAGGTAGCCTAAAAGAAGAAAAGTGGGGAAAATAAATCTTAAACAGTTCAAAGAGATTGACAAACATATTGTCTTGCAAATCAATCTACAACACTTCTGAAGTTTTGACAAATATTCTGCATTACAATAGATCACATAGGAAGAAATGTCATTTTATAGCGAGTGTGTCCCACACCGTGCAAATGTAAATACTTTCTTGAAGACGACAATACAATAACATTTACGACAAAATACAAGAGTTTTACATGAAAAGTTGGGTTGGTTATACGATGCATAACACATATAAAACTGTGCAAAATATGATCATGTCCGTAAAATATTTACACGTGTTCTTTTAATAGCAAAAGATATCAAAACCTGCTAATCCAGCTGGATAAAGCTGGGCAAATTGTCCCCATCTATAAAATATTTACACATATCCTTTTAATAACAAAAAAATCAGAACATGGTAATCAAGCTCATATGTATATGTTAGGAAGTAGTTGTAAAAAAATGTTGTATATCCTATATGGAGATGTGTGAAATCCTAAGCACTGTGAAACATGAAATGAGTAAGAAACATAACAAGTATTAAACTATCCTTGTAAAAAATGATTATATGAGTGTAGAAAGCGAGAAGCGATACATACGAAGATGTTGTCAAGTACCCAACATAGGTAAGATGTTAATCTCTTAAACCGAAGTAGCAGTGAAATCTTTTACACTAACAAATCCATGATTTTTATTTGTTACTCTTACATAAACTATATATCTTTTCCATAAATGTGAAGAGGTGCCCCAACAGTTCCAATGCATCTTGATACATACATTTCATATAAGAAGTAACATTATTATTACGGACTTTATAATTAAAGACAAGTCTTAATTTTGCCTATTGTAAGAAAGAGTTAAAGTTTTACCTGACTAAGTAGTTCTTGAAGTTGATGCATCATCATATCCATTTTTTTCTGCAACATCTCCAAAAATTATGATGTAAATTTCATCTCTGTTACCTCATTCCACAATCCTACTAAGTTTCTTCCTTAAATGGCATCCAAATAAAAATAGATGGTATTACTATGTCCTCTAATAAATTTCTTGAAATGTTGTAAGGCAGTTTAAAATGGCAGAAAATATACGTAGAACATGCTGAATAAGTACCTAGAGACACATTGAGTTTTTGGTGGAATAATTCAGGCAGAAACTATTGTCAAAAGACTATTGTACGTAGCTAAATATTTTTCGCAACAGTCATATCACATCTATCCGTGAAAATTCAAGACAAAGGTATGTGGTTGCTTACAGAATTTATGAACCAACTTTTAAAAAATATATAAAAAATTTAACATGTAATTATTGTTCTTTATAAGAAGAGTATGAATTTCATGGATGTTACCTCTACTCGATACTCCGAGGAACGTCAATGAGTTCAGAAAGTGTAACGGTAGGGATTTCAACAGACTGTGAGATGGTAGTTTGCGGTACAGAAAGTGAATGAATCTAATATTTAAATCATGTTATTATGCAAATCAATAAGATTAGATACATAAGTCATTTGAAAATGAGAAATTTAGAAAATAAATTAAAGGTACTAGCATAAGAGTTCAATATCCTTCTCAAAGTCTAATATATCAAATAGAAAAATAGGGAATCCTATTGTTGACGTGTATGAACCTATAAAAAATGTATATGATTACATAGGATATGCTAAAGATATAAAGAAAAATGAAGTTAAATCATAGCAATACCTTAATAAGTGGATACTGATAAATGAGAATAAAAAGAGAAATTTGAAATAGCCTCATGAAGATATCCTTAACATGGCAAATATAATAGATGGACTGGGGCAATGAAGACAAAGCTCTAATATTATCTTCCTCGACATCAAAGAGCAAAAATTCTTCCCCATATTCCATTCATCAACACAAATTATATAAAAACTCAAGCAGATCCCATGTAATCGTAATTCCCAAACCTATTCCCAAGTGGTTATCTCATAATTTCAATAAAAAGAATTATCTATACTTATCGGAGATTGTGATTTCTCACTTAATTTGCTAAAAACAACAATATATTAATCATAGGCTACATAAGATTGCGAGCATGAGTTGGTGCTCGATGTTCGCTGCCCAAATCACATGTCTCACTCACATCTAAACACCACAATCTACTCAAAGAAGGTAAACCTAAAATCTTTCCAAAATCAAAGATGAATATATGAAATAAGGAAGAAGATACCGATGATGTACCGATCCTCGGATGTGTTGTTAAACCATACGAAAAGAGGAAAAATCTACAATCTATTCAAAATCAAAGTGGTTTTAGTGGGGTGATCTCAATAGTGATTTCAGATGGGCTCTTTCGTGGTTGGTCGATAAATCTCCTTGCAAAAAAACCAAACAAACATATCAGTGACTGTGTACTCCAATCGTTGGAGTAGTTGTCATCCCAATGTCCTATATCGCCAGAAATCTTGTGATTCTCGCAGACAGAATCGATTAAACCCGTCTCAGGTGGAGGCAAAGAGGGGCTTTGGGACGATCCATGTTGGCAGAGTACCGGACAGAGGAAGTTTACGATTTAAGAATTCACCATAAAGAAGAATCTAGAACAAATCGAGCAAACAAAGATGTACATCAATGATAGAGGACCTTAGAGGAGTCGTCAGCCCAAGCTCTCCGATCGGCCACACTCCTGTGATTCTCGTAGGGTTCTCTAAGTAACGCCGTCGTGGGTCGAGGTGAAGAGATGCCGTGGGTCACTTTCGATAGAGAATCAAAAGGAAGTTTAGGATTTAAGATTTTAGAAGAGAGTATGAGAAGATCAAGTAACCCTCATTTTGTTATCGTCGAACACCTCCACTGCAATCAATTCCTAACGTGCCAGTATTAAGAAATAAGCACTTGATATGGCATCTCGAGAAAATTCCCACGGTACACATGATAAGAACGTCATATTTACATTGAAATTAAACATACAAAATATCAACCACTATGGATGAAAACGGATCGGATACGGATATAATTCGGATACATATTAAGAAAACCATATCCTTAAAATACGGATACGAATAGGATATTTATTGAACCCGAATATGTATCAATAAAGAGTGAACCCGGATCAGATCGAATAAAGAGCCAATCGAAATACGAATCGAATAAAAATGAATACACATATTGATCCAATAAACATAAGATCCGAATACGGATCGAATAAAGACCACATACGAATACGAATTGAATTTTATCAAAGTTCATAATGATGTTAAAAAAATGATAATGAAATATAAATAAGTTGCATCATAATAAAAGTGAGCATCGAGATGACATGTGTTCTTTATCCAAAGTAAAACGAGGGATAGAATTTCACAACTTTCGCTCGTGTTATCCCCAAATAAATGGAAGTTTATTTATATGATTAATATAGTGCATTATATAATATATAATACTTATATAATAACACACGTTGTGTCTTATATTATGTTAATAATATATGAAATGATATTAATTGTATTCGGATATCTGGATCCAGATCCGAATATTCAAACTATTACCACATCCATATTCGTATCCGGAAAATTTTTACAACTTATATCCATAGTCAATCCATATTCGATTAATATTCGGATACGGATATCCGTATCCGATAATTTTTCAAATACCATAAATAAATATTAAGATATATCCATATTGATTTTCATCCTTACCAACCACGTACATGAGGATAACAGTACCTAATATATAATTGAATATATATATATATATAACATTAGCAATAGCAAAAAAATAATGCTACAGGACCGTTAACAGTGTCATGTCCACTACCCTTAATATATTGTATGAAGTTAAAATTCTGGTAAATATTGTGCAAAAAAAGACGGCACAACAGAGGGACCAAATGCTTTGCAGCGATTTACCGATAAACAATATCCAAAAAACTTCGTTGGACTCCACCACGACCTGACATAAGCAAGACATGTATTCATGCGAACCGCTCGATCACGATCGAACGGCTCATGATGCACAGCAGCTGGCCAGCAGACGATCCACGCTCACGTATTTACCGTTGGGGAGACCTCCTTCTACACTTCTCTCCAACGAGACTTATAAGGGCCGTTGGGAAGAAAGGAGTGCGGATTCAAAAGATGGCAGAAATTTCCAACCACCCTCCCCGTCACCTGCCTCCTCCTTCCTCCTCCACCTCGCTCTACCTATCCCCTCCCCACCTCGCGGTCTCAGCTTCGCCCCAACTCCTCTTCCGCTCTGCTGCGTGGAGGTGAGACCATGTCGACTCTTCCCGTCCCCTCTTGATTCTGCTGTGATTGGGGTTTCTCGGCATGTCGATCGGTTGATCCGTTTGGGATTGGAGATTCTTGGTTCGTGGTCTTTCCGTAGATTTGAAGAAGATTCTCTAGGTTGGATTTGGAGACGATTCTCGGCACGTCGATCAGTCGATCCGTTTCGTGGCATTTCCGTGGATTTGAAGGCGATTCTTGGGGTTGGATTTGGAGATGATTCTTGAGGTCGATTACTCGATTGTTTCCTTGTTTGTAGGTTTTGGATCCACCTCCATTTTTAAAATAATTCTCACTGTTGTTTTCTGATTCTTGAGATGGGTTTTATCGATTTTTTTCGTTGTTTGTGGGTTTGATGATCCTGGTCTGCAGGAGCGGAGAGGTCAATAATTCTCCTGTTGTTTTCTGATTCTTGAGATGGGTTTAGGAGGCTTTTGACAGCTTGGTGGTATTTTCTCTGTGACATTTGTGGATTAATGTGGATTTCGGGTTTGAACCGATTAAGTGATTCAGGGTGAATGCACGCGTTTGAGGATTTTAGGTGCTTTTGCTGTCTAATTTCAATCCCTTGTCATGGATAATATAGTCGTTGATGTCATATAGGTGATCTTACCATGGAACTTTGGGTTTGATCAGATTTAATGGTTCCTCGTAGTTCTTTTGTATTTCAACGAGGTTTATGACTTATTGAGGTGGTCATTTTCTTTGGACATCTTTCTGACGAGGAGTTTTGTTGTAGAAGACTGAAATTGGAACACTACTGTTTGCTGAGATTC
Organism: Ottelia alismoides; assembly: GCA_037367405.1. Taxonomy (NCBI): domain Eukaryota; kingdom Viridiplantae; phylum Streptophyta; class Magnoliopsida; order Alismatales; family Hydrocharitaceae; genus Ottelia; species Ottelia alismoides. The sequence goes on from JAZKJV010009961.1 coordinate 47,684, forward strand.
CAAGGAAAGGGGATGATACTTTGAGGACTATTTACCCTTTATTTTGTTTTCTTTGATTTGCTACTATTTATTATTCTTTTTTCCGATTTCCTTTCACGAGGAAAATGCGTTTAACAACAGTTTTACTTATTCGGTAAAAGTTAATTGTTTACTTCAAAAAATCTGTTCCAGTTTTGCTTTTGGCCATTTTATTTCTGCGTATTTTGCTTTCGGTCATTCTGCCTATTTTGCTTATTCGGTAAAAGTTAATTGTTTACTGCATATTTTGATTTCCACATGAAATTACCATGAACCTTTTTTGTGCCAAAATAAGCATTCCAATAATATTTGTTTCTGATACAGCTGACGCAGCAAAACGGTAATCTGTCTTTGTTGTATTTCCAGGTTCTGGATTTGGCATGTCCCAATGTGGCTACTTCAAGAAGGCTTTGGACAAGCAGAAACTTGTGCTTATCAAAAATTTCGGACAGGCTATGTTCGACTTTGTTTACGAAACGAACATTCGAGTTCGAAAAGATAATAATTGATTAAGAATTTAACTTAGCACAAATTTATTTATATCAACATGTTTCAAAACTGAACTTAGCACAAATTTATTTATATCAACATGTTTAAAACTGAAGGTCGATAATCACTAAAGAAAAATTATTCAAATTAAAATGATACAAAACTTGATAAGTCACAATATCTCCAAATCGGTAATACAAATATCGAGGGACGGGGGGCCCGGTCGGCCCCACTCGGGGGGAGGGAGAGGGGGGGACGGGGGCCCGGTCGGCCCCACTCGAGGGGAGGGAGAGGGGGGACGGGGGCCGGTCGGCCCCACTCGGGGGGAGGGAGAGGGGGGACGGGCCCCGAGGGGCCGACCGGGCCCCCCGTCCCCCCTCTCCCTCCCCCCGAGGGGCCGACCGGGCCCCCCGTCCCCCCCTCCCCTCTCCCTCCCCCCGAGGGGCCGACCGGGCCCCCCGTCCCCCCCCCCTCCCCACGAGGGGCCGATCGGGCCCCCCGTCCCTCTCCCTCCTCCCTACAAGTGGCCGATCGGGCCCCCTCCCCACGAGTGGCCGAGACCTTTGTTTCGTCAACAATTTCGAGCATATCCTATCGGATATTTTTGGTAACCACAAGTTTCAATTTGTCCTGAGACCTTTGGAAGGTAGCCACGTTGGTGGACATCCAAAATCCGGAACCTGGAAAAATACAAAAGAGATTGATTACAACCCTTTTGCTACGTCAGCTGCATTAGAAACAAATACTATCAGAATGCATATTTTGACACAAAAAAAAGGTCCATTACAATTTGATGAACATATTTTTGCTGTAAACAATTAACTTTTAGTTAATAATCAAAACTGAAGCTGTTAAACGCATTTTCCTCGTGAAAGGAAATCGGAAAAAGAATATTAAATATTAGCAAATCAAAGAAAATAAAATAAAGGGTAAAAGTTGACAATTATTTAAATAAGAGAACCGGAGAAAGGAAGAAAACAAACAAAGAAAACCATATCAAGAATTATAAACAACGAAAAACCTAAACAACCTAGCAGATCATTGACCTCTCCGCTCCCAGAAATCAGGATCATCAAACCCACAAACAACGAAAAAATCGATAAAACCCATCTCAAGAATCAGAAAATAACGGTGAGAATTATTTCAAAAATGGCGGTGGATCGAAAACCCACAAACAAGGAAACAATCGAGTAATCAACCTCAAGAATCGTCTCCAAATCTAACCTCGAGAATCTTCTTCAAAAAGGCCACGAAACGGATCGACGTGCGGAGAATCTCCAATCCCTAACGGATCAACCGATCGACATGCCGAGAAACCCCAATCACAGCAGAATCAAGATGGGGACGAGAAGAGTCGACAAGGCCTCACCTCCACGCAACAGAGCGGAAGAGGAGTTGGGGCGAAGCTGAGACCACGAGGTGGGGAGGGGATAGATAGGAGGAGCGAGGTGGAGGAGGAAGGAGGTGGCAGGTGACGGGGAGGGTGGTTGGTAATTTCTGCCATCTTTTGAATCCGCACTCCTTTCTTCCCAACGGCCCTTATAAGTCCCGTTGGAGTGAGTGGTAAATACGTGTCTTGCTTACGTCAGGTGGATGTCCAACGCAGTCTTTTGGATGTGTTTATCGCTCTCGGATGTTTTTGGTCTAAATTGGGAGAGTTTATGCTAATAAGGAATTGTTTTAACTTTATATATTGAAAGTGCTTAGATTGATATGAAAGAGTTATATGTATTGGATTAAGATTCCTCTCAAAAAAATGTATTGGATTAATATTTAATTTGGACGTAGATTATAATACACACTTTCAGTCCGTAAGGTTAGACTTTTAATCAATATTTTGAAAAAAAAAATGAAAAGGTAGTGAATCCACCCTCCTTTCTTCCCAATGTCGTGAGAGTTTTGGCCTTATAGGCTCAACCTGTGCCAGTGCTCGGATATTTGAGGTAATCCTCAAGTTTAATATAACTGAAATCCTCTGGATGGCTCTTATTTTCAGGTATCGATCATTATACTATACTTCCTCAACATATCTCTGGCGGCACCATGTCAAGGAGGGACATCATCGATCAAGCAAAATCTAATGGGTCTAGCTCCATCTATAGGAGACATTGCCGTTCATTTAATTGAATACAGTTGGGTTTTGGTTGGACATGGAACCTCTTATAATTTTGTTCTCTTAGTCCGCAAAATTCTATATGAATAGAAAGCTCGATCATATTGCAAAGATTCCATGATCTTCGATCTTTTGACCCTGCCCTTCATGAAAATTGTGATATGAATATATCAACACAAAGAATTTCATCCATCATCAAATCCAACAATCGAGAGCTTAATAGTTTCATAATTGCACGGATGAGTAAGATTCCAGCGCTAAAAGAAGGGTAATAACCAAAAAAAGTCACCATTTATCCATCTAATTCTAATTAAGGTCCATGTATTTGAAATGCAAGATGGTCAGGATCTTTACATATAAAACACTTCTCCCCTAAATCGTAATCATTAGGCTCGTGAAAAGGATTATTTAAGAAACAAAACAGACCATATCTCTGTTATCTGCAAATTATGATGAGATGTAAAGTTGTAGTTTTCTGCTATAATACAATCTGGAAAGGGGTTTAAGACTTCTTTATTTTTTTTTCTGTCCTAGCATCTGTGTCTTCTGCGGACACAATGGTTCATATCTCGGGAGTGTACTGTCTTCTGGCCAGCACAGTCTGTTGTAGCATCCGAAGCCCCTCGATCGTGATCGAGCGGTTCGCATGAGTTCGCACGGTCAAGCCCACGAAAAGGTGTGAATTCATGCGAACCGCTCATCACGATCGAGCGGCTCTGGATGCACAGCAGACGATCCACGCTCTCATATCTCTCGACCATTAGAGAGCATCACCCACCTCCAATCCTCACATATCTTAGGGAACAGATGACAGTCAGACCAACTTAGAGCTCGGATTGTATATGCGGTAATGAGGTAGACTTAATTTGCGGCATCCCCACCAAGTATGCATGCTCCCTTCCTGGGAGATTGTCCTTGATGTTATTGAACCCTTCGCTAACCTTCTTGCGCATAATCTGGCCCCGTTGCAATGAGATGAGGCCCTCCTCGAGGCCTCCTCCCTTCGAGAGACGAAGGAGGTAAGCTTCTCCAGCAGGAGGAGGGCGTCAGGGACAAGATAGTGTGTTAGGTATCTGAGGGGAGCATGTAAGTCGTCTTCCCCTCTGTCCCTCCACCGCCCGCACTCCTTCCTCACCAAGGTTTTTGAAACCGGTCCGGACACCGAACTGGAAACTTGCTGAAATGGTCAGATCGGGTCGAACCATGTAATCAAACCGGTTCAACCGGATGATGATGTCATCACTATTTAAAATCAGATTAAACCGGACCAATGAAAAAAAAGTGGTTGAACTGGCTAATCACCGAAATGAAATAATAAATATAATATACACGTAATATACTTGAGATATATATAATACATAGATAATGTATATATTTCACACTATACATATGGTATTTTTCTTATACACCATCAAATATCATACATATCATATATATATAGGGATAAATGGGGCTGCCCCCTAGGGGGAGCTAACTTGGCTCCCCCCGCCCCATTTTCAACATTTTTTTTTTGAAAATTTCTACCATGAATATTCATTACTATATCCCTATATTATGCTATTAAAATTTCGTACGAAACAGAGACTCCTACGGCCTTCATCCAGACAGTCATTTTTTTAACGGTAACAAGATTTTTTAAATCAACCCCGTTTGGATGGAGATCGTATGAGTCTCTGTTTCGCACGAAATTTTAATAACATAATATAAGGATTTAATAATGAATTTACACGGTTTTAGATTTCAAAAAAAATAAAAAAATTATGTCAAAAAGGGGCGGGGGAGTTAAGTTAGCTCCCCCTCGGGGGCATACACATTTTTCCCATATATATATTATTTAGACTAGATGCTCTATAACATGATAATAATTTAATTATATTTAAAACCCAATACATGCAAAAAGTTGTGTTAGTGTAGTTGGTTGGACGTGTGAAATAGGTAACCAAAGGTCATGAGTTCAACTCGTACTATAAATAAAATTTTTAAATAATATAAAAATTAAGTGTGATTCAACTTCGGTTGGACATGGTTAAATCGGGTCAAAAAAATTAGTTAAACCGATCGGGTTAATTAAAATTTGAATAATCGAACTGAACCGGCATAAACTGGTTAATCGGATCGGTCCAGGCCCGGTTCACTGGTCGAACCGACTGGTCCGGTCCGGTTCCAATAAACCAGATCAAAAAAATAAGTTGAATCGAACGAGTTAATTAAAATTTGAATAATCAAACTAAACCGGTATAAACTGGTTAACCGGACCGGTCCATGCTCGATTCACTGGTCAGACTGGTCAAACCGACCGATCCGATCGGTTTAAAAAATATTGTTCCTCACATCTCCCGTACAAAATTGTCTACGCCAACACCCTTCTTTTGGTTCTTACACGTAATTAGTCCCTCCACTCCACTGTTTTCAAACTAATACCACAATTTATAATATATCCGAATGCCCGATAGTCGTAACCGGTAAAAACGAAGTTATTCGATTATATGAACCGAATAGAGATAGCTAGAAAAGCGAGGGCTCCATATCTGTTATAACAATTGCAGCAACTCGTGCACTTTATCTCTCATAGTAAATTATGCACAATGGGTGGTTTTTCCCTATGCAATGTGCCATCTTCCGTGTTCTCTAATGGCCGGATGGGACTCTCCAGTTGTAACATCCGGACGATAATGGATTGGGGAGCAAAGTCCGGGACTTTACACCAGTCCTAGTGAATCCTGAGGACTGGAGAGTACATTTCAATGTATGTCTAGCTTTGCAACACACGTTACCTAAACTCTGGATAGGTATCTCAGACAAAATTCGCCAAATTAATTGCAGTAGACCAATCACAACTCACAAAAATACAAATGAATGATTAAGAGTTGTAGAACTAATTATATTGTCATACGATATTTTTGGAATAAATATATGATGCAACTCAAAGGTCCTAACATAATCACCAATGCAAGGGAGAAATGTAAAGAATCAGAAATGGAACACAAATTTACTTTTGAAATATCCACATCGTTTTTTTGGAAAAACATATACATTTTTGTAGTCTCTCTAATCTAATCCAAATAATTGCCTTTTTTCTTTTTTAAACATTTTCCTTTTTTATTAAATAATTTTGTTGGAAAAATAAAATTTGAGCTCCACGGCCTTCCGTTCCCTAGAATTTGCATCATCACTTGAGGCACGTCCTCCCGGATTAATTGCAAAGAACACAACCCTCTCCCCCGTTCACGACCTCTTGTTTAATTGCAAAGAACACCTCCGTGCGTTCACGGCCAATATGTGTACTGATATATGTATTACCGTATCTTTATTCGTTTTCGAATACAAATACGGATATAGATACATATATTAAAATTTATCTTACGATATCTTTAAAAAACAGATACTAAGAGTAATGTTAGAAATATTTTATAGAAACGGCTTAAATATATATAGGATGGAAAACGCATGATATAAATTTGCGAAATATGTTTTTTTATAAAAATTATACAAATATGGTAAAAGAAGATATAGAATTATGTCATGTAGGATTAAAAATAAATCTATGACTATATTTATATACCAAAATGGATATATGGATACAGATACGGATATTTGCGGACATCAAATCGATATTCATATCCGTATCCATTTTAAAACGTATATAGATACGGATATCAAGATCTATATAAAATGGAAACGGTGACGGATCGGATACAGATATATCCGTAATCGTTGACATCCATAGTTTACGCCCTCCGAGATTAATTGCAAAGAATACTGTCATTTATGACATATTTACTTAAATAACATCCGAACATGACAACTTTTGAAATGGGTTCTCTCTTGCCGAACCAAACGCTAATAATCTTGGGTACCAATTTTACATTTATGTTGGTAGAGGTGAAGGTATAAGACCCGTTTCATATATTTATAATTTTACATTTATTTTTTAAACTATTCGGAATGATTATACATTCATTCACCAAATCTATTTAGTATATCTGTATTAGGTGTAAGCCCTCATATACGTTATTATTTAGACTAATATTTGAAGACGTGGTCATCATCAGGCTGATATATTATACATGTACATCAGAAAAAATACCACAAGTGTGATTTACATTTTGGACGTATGCCTCTGCCATAAATATAGGTATATAAAACAACGTAAAACATAAAACAAACTAAAAATCTTAAATCACTTCTAAAATCATAAAAACTAATAAAACCAATATACCCACCACTCCACCTTATACCTTAGATTCTACAGTTAACCTGTCTAAAAGGGAGTGCAACCAGGGATGAAAACGAATGTGAATATATTCGTATCCGATCTGTTATCGTATTCGTTTTATACATATTTTGACATTCGTATTCGTATTCGTTTTAAAATGGATGCGGATATGGATATCACTTTGACATTCGCTAATATTCGCATTCGTATATTCATTTTTGTACATAAGTATAGTAATATATTTATTTATAATGGTGCGTAGCAACATTTTTTGATTGCATTCACCATTATTGATATAATTGTTATGAAATTACTATATATGGTATATATGTTTTATGTGTAAACCATCACAAATACGTGTATTTAAGTTAATCTATTAAAAAATTTTCTTATTATTCGTATCCAATTCTTATTCGTTTTACATTCGTATTCGTTTTTAAAAATATGGTGACACATTTTTGACATTCGTCAATATTCGTATCCGCATTCGTATTTGTATTTTAAAATGAATAGGGATATGATTTTACCTATATTCATATCCGTATCCGGCCGTTTTCATCCTTAAGTGCAACCGTTTTGCAAGCTTGAGGGAAATTGCAATTTTTCCCTGATAATATTTAATAAAATATCAAATATTCCAAGGAGATTACTTTGTTTACCTATATTTCGATGCTTCGTTTGAAAAGATTCAAAAAAATCGATTTTTATTGTTACTTAAATTGTTAGGTAACTGCATATATAAACTTTGTATATTTAATACCGATATCTTTTTAATGTGTTGTTATTATAAGATATGCAAAATGTGACGGTATGGATAATATATGGGGTTTTTCTCGGTATGGATATACAAATAAAAAAAATCCAAAGTCCTTTTCTATCTCAAATAAAGTAGACAAGGAAAGGAATTAACCTGTCGGTTCAATTCTGCGCTTGCTACCACAACTTGGACGGTTTGGAGGGAACGAAATTCCAGATGTGCTGCTGGTTCCCTCTATACTGCTCCAGCGTTGTCTCGTGAAATAATCTGTGCTACTCATGTCCTGATGTCCTGATACATGGACTGGGCATTTGGCTCCCTGGAGCCCGGTGAGCCTATGGTAAGGCATTTTGATCTGCACCATTTTGCTCTTGTTATGTGGCTATATGTCCTTAATTCCCTAGTTGGGATATCCCTATAATTGCACATTTCCACATCAATGGAAAGTTACTTACTTACCAAAAAAAAGTTTTGTGTGAAACAAAGACTCTTACGGCAGACAGACATTTTTTATGTTCGAAGAATTGTTGAAATCGACCCCATCTGGATGGAGGTCGTAGAATTCTCTATTTCACATGAAACTTGAATGACATGATATATGGATATAGTTATGAAAATTCACATAAGTATTTTTCAAAGAAAATAGGGAAATTGGGACAGGGAGCCAGGTTAGTTCCTTCGGGACAACTCCATTTTATCATTTTTTAACCATGTTCAGATAAAAAATTAATATAAAAATATATTATAATCATTAAAAAAATTAAATAATACATAATCAATATCACATCACATCTGTTCTTATCTCAGATTCTCCAACTCTCCCAACCATCCAAATAGCTATTATTCACATGAGGATACCCCAACTCAATCCATTTCATTTCTGTTGCGAGGAGTCTTCTGTTTCCTCATTTGTTTTCTTGGTGGCTTTACATTTGGGCCAAGAAAATGTGTCTTTTTTGGTTGGGTTCTCATGTTACTTTTGCCGATCTTTTGATGAATGATTTTTTCTTTTTTTTTTCTAAAAATGGATTTTTTTAAAATATTTAAGTGCAATTTCGAAATGCAACCCAAAAAAATCCAATGCAAAAGTATCAAGTTTCCTCATTGTCAATACATGTGGAGATGAAATAGAATGTCGTTAAAATCAATGTGTTGATGTCGATACATGACAAAATTCGAAAATTCTCACGTGATAGATTTCATCATTTGGTTTCTATCAAGGTGCTTGAAAAAATTATCTGGTGATGATTTCGTCATTTTTCAATTTATACGGATGAAATGCTAATTGTCGTTAGTAATATCTCAAGAATTTCAAATGTATACGAAATTTTCCCTATGAAATACTTGAGATCTGAAAATTAGAATTTGAATGTGAAGATCACGTGCGATAGGAAGTAAAAAAACCCTGGTTATCGCAAGAGAAATACATTGAGAATTATTTCATAGATTCAATATACACTACATTTGATTAGATCATTGTCGACGGTTGTTCAATGTTGGCGTTGATGGTAATAATTCCTCGGTGATTTAACAAACCACTGTCATTTTCGACTAATCCTCGATGGCCCATACCTCATAGAAGCAACTTTGGCAGTTTATCCTAAGGATCGCCAGCTGAAGAAGGGAGTGCAGTAGACTCTGCTGCAGGCGTCTGCGCCACTCAATCTTGATCGAATGGTTCACATGATTTTGTACTTTTTATGGGCCCATACTATGTAAAATCATGTGAACCGTTTGATCGAGATCAAGCGGCTTCCGGCTTCCACACATACAACAGGCATAACATCACAACAGAGGATTCATGTCCCCATACCTCAACCAACCAATGACAACAAACAATCGATGACAATGGTAACTAAGTATACTTGATTCTAAATTGTTTTCAAGTAGCTAAATGAATTCAAAAAATTGAGAACAAAGTAGGGGGCATTTTAGATATTTTTCCAAAGCTTACGGTTAAAACCGTCAAACCCACAGCCGGATCTCCTCCTATATAACACACGGAATCCATCTCAACATCTTCCCATCACATCCTCTCACTCCAATCTCCCACATAACGGCGGCGATGTCGATCCCCGCAGCGATCCTCACGGCGTATCTCCTCGTCTCCGCCTCCCTCCCCCGCCTCCCCGTCGATACCAACTCATCCACCGCACTCAGTATCTACCAAGAGAACATCAGGTTCTCCACATGCACCCGGCGAGATCAAATCTTTGAGGCAGGAAAGAACCACAGCGACCGACCAGTGTCACCGGTCATGAAAGAACCCCCGCAGAAGTTTCTTCATTTGTTGATATTCTACATCGAGAACGGCGTGACCCTGTTGCTGCTGTTGATATGCTTCATTTTCTGTGTGATCCTGAAGGCATATTATCCACCCATATGCTTCAAGGAACACGAGCATATGTGATCCTGAAGGCGATGCTCGTGTTTCTCGAAGCATATGGGTGTATAATATGATTTCAGGATCACATAGAAAATGAAGCAGATCAACAACAACAGGGTCACGCCGTTCTCGGCGTAGAATATCAACAAATGAAGACATTTCTGCGGGGGCTCTTTCATGACCGGTGACACTGGTGTGGTTGTTTCATGCCTCAAAGATTTGATCTCGCGGGGTGCATGTGGGAACCTGTTCTCTTGGTAGATGTTGAGTGCGGTGGATGAGATGGTCTCAACGGGGAGGCGGGGGAGGGATTAAGTCACTGTAACGAAATGTTCTAGTGATGATTTTTTGAAAGCTGTCACTTTATAGTATGTTGTTAAATATGTAACGATGACTTTTATTCTGAAATGATTTTTATACTTCAATTGACAGTGGATGTCATATACATTCTTATATCATTCGCAATGGTAATATATATAGCAATGGTTATCCCTTAGTTTTTTTCATTGGAATTTTCTGACGATCGCTGCTAGCAAAAGATCCAGTCTTTTCAAGATCTTGTCCACCAAGTAGAAAGAATTTGTTCTTAACTGTCAATTTCAAAATATAAAAAATAATTACGCTATCGTTAGTTTAAAATAGTAATCATTGTAATGTTTGATGTACATGCATTTTATTGACAATTAGTGTCACTTTAAATTACTGTTGTTTCTGTACTATTTATTAGAAGCTCGTAAATGTTTATAATTACACACTATTTATGTTAGTGTGATAATTTATTTGTCAATTTTGATTTGGTTTCTGATTCTTTCCATGTAATTTGCAAATATTTTGTGTTTCGTTAGAGATACCAGTGATAATTTGGTGCACTTTAAATATAGTACATTAGAAATATACGTATCCTTTTTTGTGATTTACATGATGATTATTACGAAAAATCCAAATTTAAATTCCCCTTAAGGTCCGTGTTCAAGCAACTGATAATAATGATCCAAAAACTAAAACATTAAAAAGTTTTATGTAAAATCATAACCATCTAATCTAGGTTGAAGAACTATCGTATGCATCCAACAAAGATGGGATTTTGTTGACAATACTCAATTTTTTATTAACAGATCTATTTGTATTTGAGTATATAGATCCATTTGTATCAGATATTCGTTTGTACGGTAGTAGTATATGAACTCTCCTAGGGTCAGGGCTATCTAAATTCTCTGTATTTCTTTTCTTTCGCCGCAGCCCAAAGACGTAGCTCAGTTACATGTGAACCTTTCAAATACATGTGTATTTGTTCTTGCATGATTGATCATGTTTATGCATGTTTCCGCGGTTCATAACGAATCTAACGGACAATTAATTGTGAGCAATATGGCTTTAACTAAACGCTCATGATTTTTTATAAAAATAGAGAGGATCATCGCATGGGGAAAGATAGCTTCGTCTTTGTATCCAACTGTTCAATAAAAAAGTGAGAGCATATGATCCAAAGTAATGGAAATTTATGTCTAGAATGTATCTTAACCACGTAGGACTACATGGAGAGAAGAGAAAATTTTTCAGGAAGAATGAAGGACTAAAATTAGGGTTGAGTAGTAATATACAAATACCATAGCATAAAAAATGAGTACACTACTATACAAATATTGAATCTGTCAGTTTCTATTCCATTGTTCAAATTATAACAAAAAATACCACCGATTGCAAAAAGGATCATTTATACTTGAAATTAATGGCAAATTATATATTAGTTACTATGTAGTCAAAATTTGGACTGCATTGTCCATTTTAAATTAAAATTATAAATCCTATATGTATTTGATATTACGCCCTGCATTAAAATTTCAAACTCTGATGACTAAATCCACTTTACAGCAGTTATCAACTTTTTAGTACAGACAATTTATAATAGAGCAAATTATAAAAAGTATATGAACTATACATCTAATTTCAATTACATACCTGAACTTTGAAAGGTAACAACATGGTATCTGAATTTAAGGTGTCTCATTGTGATCCTTAACTATTGAAATTTAGTGAATCATCTTGTCTTTCTAATCGTAAATTAGAATAGTCAAGGTTCTCATCGAAGCAAATCTTAAAATTACATTTGTTACCTTTCAAAATTCAGGTGTAACATTGAAATAAGGTGTATACTTCAGTGTTTTTTTCGGCAATTTACTCTTTCTATATAATTTTAAAAGCCTTATCCTTTATTATTCTACACTACGACCCCTAAAATCTTGGTGGATTGAGTAGTAAACCCTGTAATGTTTGTAATTACGATACAACCTCTATAATCCTAGTCTATTAGTTTTAATACGTATGCTCATATCCCAGAATTGCACCGTGAGAAACGCCACTCTATATGTTTATGGGAGTTAAGATGGGCTCTGACTCTGAGTGGTAGAGGAGATATTCTGTGACAAATTTCAGTTAGCCCTGACGGTGTCTTCTTCCGAAGAAGAGGTGGAAGGTGCAAAGAATAATATCGAAAAAATTTGAAATCAATAGAGGCAACTAATAGATGTCCGTGTCGTCGCCCCTCTTTAATATATAGTAATTGATGGATGTGTGTGCTCATGCAAAAAAATAAATTTGAAAATATTGTTTGTTGCCTCATCCATCATTGGAATTGTCAAAGATTAATTACTGATAAATAATGAGAAGAAAATACTTGACGTATTGAGCGATCTTTGATCTAATGTTATATATTAGCTTATTGAGTATCAAAGCTAAGGTATGACCAATAAATATCAGAGAATGAAATCTGGAAAATATCATCATCGCAAGTTGAGATTAATATGAAACATAAAATTCATATGGGAAAAGGGAACATTCGCACACGATCATGGTTTAAAAAACCGGACCGGATCGGTCAGTCGGATCGGGAACCGGTCCGGACCCGGTCAGTTCGGTCAATTTTACGTAATTAATTTTTAAAAAAAAGAAAATAAAAAATCGGGTCAGACCGGTGGTCGGACCGAGTTGACCCGGGCGGTTGGACAGGGTTGACCCAGATTGACCCGGATTTGATATTTAGTATATTTTTTAAAAAAATTTAAATAATGAAATAGTAGGATTTTTATTATTTGTATCATTCTTAAATTCTACAATTTCAGCTACGTTCCTCTCTTTTTTGAATATAACTTGTGCCACTACTTTCTTGGGGTAATTTTCTAAAAGCAACTATAAATAAATTATTACAATATTATATTCATATATAATGCTAGAAAATGTGACTACCTTTGTAGAATTTTATTTGAAATAGAATCATGTTTTTATGTTGAAAGATTTGACATTTTAAATGATTATTTCATTGATATATAAATACATATTTACATATATCTATCCGATTTTATCGGTTCAAAAACCCGGTTCGACCGGTCGGACCAGTAAATTACGTCCGGTCCAGTTTTTTCCTAGTCGATATGCATGATGACGTCATGTTGACATCATCACCGGTCCGACCGGTTTGGGCCAACGATCTGACCCGATTGGACCAAATCTAAGACTAACCGGTTCAATATCCGGTCCGGTTTTTAAAACCTTGCACACGACACCAACCTGCACCTCTCTCTTCTGTGATATAAAGACCTCTTATCTTCTCAACCTCTCTATTCCCCTCTCAATCCCTTTATTCCTCTCGGTTTTTGATACAAAGATGGTCAAAAATCCATAAGTGTCCATTCCATGTCAAAACCCCTCCATTTCTCGTTGTCCTCACACAGCCTACCACCTCTGGCCATGAACGGTGGCCGGAGTTGAAGTCCTATCCTTCACCATCATCAGGGTTTTTCCATTCATCTAATCCCCTTGTATTTTGAGATCGAGACGATCGTCTCGACTCAATCTGTGTCTATGCAGGTGCATGTCCTCTACTGGAGAATTGGACTCGAGCACCAGTTGCGAGAACCTCCTCTGATCACGATTGAAATCACCATTCATCCGCTGATGAACAACTGCAGATCCGCCACCATCGAGCCTTCGAGCATTGTCATTGAGCTGCGAGCGAGGAGGCAAGATCCGAAGCACTGCAACACCAATAGATCAGAGCATCACCATCGCCAACATGAGCGAGAGCTTTGTCGCTCCCTAAACGCCAACGCATCGAGTTGCTGCATCTTGACAGAGACCTCGCCATCTGCATTCAACCTTCATCTGATCTGAGAGAAGACCTTCTGGAGACGAATCATCAGCATCTGATTCACATCTAGAGCATAAAACCACCGCCTGAGATTCGAAGTCTCCATCGAGATCAGTCAATCGAGCGTCGCTTCAGATCAGACTGCCGCCTGGGAGATTTTTCCCGGACAAGGCATCGCTCTGTTTGTAATTTTCGATCAAGACATTGCAGAAAATGTTTTCCCAGTCAGAGCATGATTCGACGAACCGTTTGTCGATCAACGCTATTCCGAAAAACATTTCAAAAATATTTGGATTGCCAATCGGCAACTGGTTTGCCGATTGGCAATTCCAAATATTTTTATATATTATTTTTTATAATATAAAATTGAAAAGTTTTAAGGAATAATATTATATATTATGTTACTGTACGATCGGTAAACAGTTCGCCGATCGGCGAATCGTTCTTTGAATCATGCCTTGACTGGGAAAAACTTTGCAAAGATGTCCTGACCGGGAATTACGGACAGGGCCATGCTCAGTCCGGAAAAAAACTCGCCGCCTGGAGCCGTCGCTCAAATTTCGGGAAGAAATCAGGCTACAGCCACCATACGATCGGGTGAGACGAGTTATTATCTTAACAGAGAAGCACGTGCGATGCAAACAAGACAAGATATTTTTGGCATAATTATGTTGAAACCCCTCGAACTTGGTTTATTCATGAATCGGTCTTCACTAACTGAACATCACGTGTACAGGCACATGATTGGTGGTGAAGTTGCTTTAAAACCCCAAAAATTGCATATTCTCAAAGGGCCCGTTTGGTTGCCATGGTACATCGAGGTATCCTGATATACCCTTAGCTTCAACCCTACATTCCTCGATTGTGAGTGCTTGTATTGACCCTATAATTTCTTTGATCTAAGATTTTTTAACCTTATTCAAATAAATTTATTAACGTAAAAATATATTATAATCATTAAAAAAGTTAATATAACACACAACTAATGTTATATCACAATTATCGTTCCAACCCTCGAAACAGCTACTATTCACATGAGGATACCACAACCCAACCCAACCCGACCCAGTAACCAAACAAGCACAAAGAGATGGAGGTTGCTTTGCATTCACATGACTCAGCAAGTGGGTGTTTGTTCAACTGTGTGAGAACACCTCGAAGTCTCGAACAATTTGAAATAACGCACAGGTTCTCGCATTGAACCACAAGTGATTCGGATCAAATGGTTGTTGCGGGCTTTGCCCATACGCCCCCATATTTTGCGTGAATTCTCAAGCAGGTCAGGTACGGTCTGAAACATGTGGGATAACACGTGAACTGCTATGGTCTTTGCGCATCCAATCCCTCTATTCCTATAATTACTCGCGTACCTATTACTCTTTGTATATTACAACTATACCCCATATTCCGGTATATTAGATAATAGAAAGTTGTTCTGTGTAACAATCAAGTTGACTGTTATACGGAGCAATTTTCCCCTTTTTTTATTTTTTTTTCAAAAATTCCACTTGTACATTCATTTATATATCCCTCCTACATGTCATTCGACCTGCCGACGCCAATGGAGCCAGCGGCCCCAACTCTGCCCAAGATCGCAGGAGATCTCCGTGTAGTCCTCCTCTCTATCACAAACCATCGCTCACAATCCATTCCCGTTTGAACATTTGGTTTTGAAGTGTTGATTCTCTACCTATATATGTAGTTCGACTTATTGCCTTTGTCGAAAATTGTGGATCTTGATCTCTCTCTCCGGAGAGACTAGTTTGTTCTGTTCTAATCTGCAGTTCGAGTTACGGTTTTTATGATAATGAACAGTGTTTTGAAAACCGGACCGGACCGGCCGGTTCAACCGGTCCGACCGGTGAACCGGGCCTGGATCGGTCCGGTTAACCGGTTTATAGCGGTTCGGTTCAAACATTCAAATTCTGGTTAACCCGTCCGGTTCAATCTATTTTTTTAACCCGGTTTAACCAGGTTCAACCGAAGTTGAACCGCATTTAATTTTTTTTAAAATAAAACCTGGTGGTGGGAGTTGAACTCATGACCTTTGATTGCCTATTACAAACTCTAAACCACCTACACTAACACAACTTTTTGCATATATTGGATTTTAAATATAATTATACAACTATTATGTTATAGAGTAACTAATCCAAATAATATATATATGATATGTATGTCATTTGATGGTGTATATGAAAAATATTTTATATATAGTGTGAAATATATACATTATTTATGTATTTTATTTATATTTAAGTGTATATTATATATATTTTTTATTTCATTTCGGTTTAATTAGCCGGTTCAACCACTTTTTTCTCACCGGTCCGGTTTAATCCGGTTTTAAATAATGATGATGTCATCATCCGGTTGAACCGGTTTGATTACATGGTTCAACCCGATCCGACCATTTTGATAAGGTTTCCGGTTCGGTGTCCGGTTCGGTTTTAAAAACATTGATAATGAAAAGAAATTTAAAAGATAGATTTCACGGTCAACCTTCTATAAGAACGGGGTAATAAGCAGAACTAAACCTGGCCAAATTGCGGGCCGGACCGGCCCATGAGCCGGGCCGAACGGGCCGAGCTTAAAAAATCTCTGTCCAAAGCCTGCCCATGGGCTCCCATGATCCATTTTGGTTATTTTCCATTGATTTTTTAATGGTTCTTCATACGTATAAATGATTTTATTAATACCATCTATACTTTATATAACTAATATACATAGTTTACATGTTACTTGACATGTAATTCATTGAATTTTTATTTAAAACTAGCGTCATAAATGAAAAACTTAAAGCATATCATATTAATATATGTATAATTTGACATATATTTATATATTTTTTATTTTTTGCGGGCCGGACCGACCCATGCTTAAATTTCGAAGCCCAAGCCCGGCCCATGAGCGGGCTGGGCGGGCGGGCCCCCATCCCGTTGGCCAGGTCTAAGCAGAACATGGATATCTGTATCCAGTACAAAATGTTGAAATATGGCATATGATTATTTGACAATGATCTATATTTGAAGTCAAGGTTTTAAAAATCGGACCGGACAATGAACCGATTAGTCTTTGGTTTGATCCAATTGGGTCGGACCGTCGGTCCAAACCGGTCGGACCGGTGATGATGTCAGCATGACGTCATCATTCATATCGACTCGAAAAAAATCGGACCGAGCTTAATTTACTGGTCTGACCGGTCGAAACGGTTTTTTGAACCGATAAAACCGGATAGATATATGTAAATATCTATTTATATATCAATGAAATAATCATTTAAAATGTCAAATCTTTCAATATAAAAACATGATTGTTTATTTGAATAAAACTCTACAAAGATAGTCACATTTTCTAGCATTATATATGAATATAATATTGAAATAATTTATTTATAATTGCTTTTAGAAAATTACCCCAAGAAAGTAGTGGCGTAAGTTATATTCCAAAAAGAGAGGGACGTTACTGAAATTGTATAATTTAAGAAGGGTACAAATGATAAAAACCCTATTATTTCATTATTTAAACCTTTATTTTTAAAAAATATACTAAACCATCAAATCCGGGTCAACTCGGTCCAACCGCTTGGGTCAACCCGGTTCGACCACCGGTCTGACCCGATTTTTTATTTTCTTTTTTTAAAAAAATTAATTACCTAAAATCGGCCGAACCGATCGGGTCGAGGCCGGTTCCCGGTCCACCGATCCGACCGGCCGATCCGGTCCGGTTTTTTAAACCCTGCTTGGAGTGCAGCTTGCTCAAAGTACTGCCTTTTGTCTACGTATTCTCCGGCAACTGAAATATACAGTATATTCATACATGCGCGGTGTATACGGAGTTCAACGTAAAATTAAGTAATGTATTAAACTAACATGTACAGTTATTGTAGATGGTACTCTGTAATATCTTTGACGAAAATAATGTACCATATTCCGTTTGATTGTGATTTTTTTGCATTCTGATCCAAACTTTTTGCTGAATCAAATTTCTGTTTGTTATTTGTAAAATTATTATATAGCATATATGATTAACTGTTTTTTTAATCACAACTGCATTGATGCAAGTGTACGATCTATATTCGAATTTCATTGCCGTTTTATTCCCGTCAGGCTAATGCGGTATTTATTGAAATTTTCTTTAAAAGTGAATGTTATCTGATGTATTGCATTTTGATTTAAATTTCATCGGATGTAAACAATTAGAAAAGAAGATGATTTTTTAATCAACATTAATAAGGGCTACTTTTTAATCAACATTCAGCCGATTGTGATGAGAAATTAAGCCTACATTGTAAGGGATATCTACACTCATAATCCATCCTAGGTAATTTTGAATTTGCGTACATAAACTTAGATAATCACGAATTCGAGTCAGAACTCCGAATAGAACTCTTACATCACATAACTTCATGTTAACTTCCGTCAATGTTTTATAATTTTACCTCTTGACATTTTCAAAAGATGCCCTCATCTTCCTCACTCAACTTGGATAATCGGATCACCCCTCGTCTTCCTCTTCTGATCTCGCTTACAACCGAGCTTGCCGGTGGCACAGATACGGAGCTGAGAGGCAGGTTATGCAGGCGGCCACTGTGGTTCTTCCGCCTCAGCTATCTCCCCAACCAACACCTCTCCTCCTGCAGCAAGAAGCCCACCTGAATAAATTCGATAACCATGAAGATTGGAACTATTCTCTAGAACGTACACCGCGACCGCGACACACAATCAAAGGAGGAAGGAGGAACAGCCTCCAGACATTAATGTGCTAGTGGAGCACACGCTTCCCTGTGGGATCGCCATGTACAACTAGGGATGGGTATTGGGTTGGACCACCCCGGCCCAGCCCGAAGTTCGACCTAAAAAGCCCGGCCCGACCCAAGCCCAAAAGGACATTGGGCCGGGCCTGGGCCTAAAATATCGACCCAAATGTACTTTGGGTCGGCCTCGAGCTTGGCTCAACCCAACCCGATCTGGTCCGAGGCCCGACCGATAACCTGATAACCAGCCCGAAGTTGGGCCCGACCGATAACCATTACATTACAAATATATTTCTTGATTTCGGTTGGAGAGAATGTCATTGTTTTGCAAAACCAATATTAAAATTATCAATTAGAGAGTTCATGGAAAAATACAACTATTTTTTATCGTTTGGAAAATATGTTCTATTTGCATTTAAACATACTTTTCACCAATCTTTGAAAGTTAAACCATGTTATATTTATGTAGCCTTTGGCAAACATTTTATTTGTCTTAAAATACCACTTATCTTAATTATATACTTCATTCCATGACACAAAGTACTTTATGTTATAGCTTCCAGATTAGAGTTGAATTCGTGTATTAAATTTTTGTTGAATGAAAGGTGCTTGCAGACATGTTGTACATGAATAATAGAGGATCGTGAGGTGGTTACCACACTTCCGAAAAGAGCTAGAATATATCTCAGATTTACAACTCTAGCCTCTAGGTAGATGTTATTCATGCTTATCTATATATTTTTGCCATTCTACTCTAATTTTATTTAAAAATCTTGGATATGTCGTATGCGACTCTCGCAGGTAGATGTTGTACATGATCTCCGGGATTTCTTTTCACTCAATCTCTTCCTACAAAACGTACATGTCAGTTTCAAATGCATACTCAACTAAAATTTTAGCATGTGGATGATTTCTTATATATAGTTTTTTTTCGGGTGTATCCATCTCTTATGGAGTGTAGTCGTTATCCTGCAATGTTGCTTCATATATTACCTTGTGCATTATTTTGTAGAGATACATGACCTGCATTCAATTGAATCACGAAGACCTGCTAACGGGGAAAAAATAATGCTGTTATGAAGCTGAACCATGTTAATTGTAAGTCACGTTCTTGACTGTTTTTTAAATGTGAGGCTTCTTCTTTGTAAGCTCTGCTTGTTAGTTGTTTCCAAATCACCAAGATTCATGAAATGAGCCAGACCTGAGCTTGGGCGAACAACAACAACATGTTTTTGTAATCACCAAGATTCATGGCAATTAGTCATGACGAGCCAACGATATATTTTTGCAGGCACACATAACATGCCGAGACTGGGGTCGACCCGATCCAAGCCCGGCCCAAAGGAAATGAGCCAGACCTGAGCTTGGACGAACAACAACAAGATTTGCGGGCCTAAGCCCAACCCAAGGTCCGAAATATTTAAACAAGCTTGAGTCTGGGCCCTTCAAGGCCCAGCCTAATCCGGCCCCTGCCCATCCCTATCTACAACATTCGGCGTGCATCTTACTATTAGATGATGGTGTTGGTTGATTCCAGTCTATTTCTCGATTTCAGGTCTGATTTGCTAGAACGAAGGTTGAATCGAAGATTAAATCCTTCATCTGCCATCGCTTTTCAGAGCAGGTGCTTCTCCAAGCACCATTTCTATCAATTGCGATTATCTTCATCTGAAGATCCATCACCTGGTGGATACATTCGATAACCTTAGATTAGAACCATTCTCCAGGCTCGTGCACCGAGCTACTGCAATATCCATCACTATTGAATAGATGCTGATGTATACAAAAACAACAAATTTCAGTGTTTACTTCTAAATTGTGATCAAAATCATAGTTGGACGATGAACACGACATCATAATTACTCCCTCCATTGCTGCGACCAACACCCAATCTCATCCGCTCACCCATCTTCCTGATGTCCAACATGAATATGTCCATGCTCCGAGAACCCACCTTAAACAGAGCTCCCAAGGCGTCAGACACTGCCACGTCCGCGAAGCCGTCCTCTTCCGCTACCTCCCACGTCGCCTTCCCAGATCTCATGTCCCAACCCATACCCATACCCGTATGGGTAGTTAATTCAAAATCCAAACCCGTCCAAAAGCAAATGGGACGAGTTTCGGGTCCTTAAATCGGGTGGGTTCGGGTTGGATACTCAATGGATAGATCCAGATTGACATCTCTAGTAATTGATGTCGACTGCCTACACAGCTCCACGGAGGGTAGAGAGTATTGATATCGTATGCTGCGATGACGTTGGCATTTCTGCGGCAGGAGTCGAAACTGGAGAAGAGGAAGGAAGGGGAGTTGGGGCATTGGGGAGATGGGTAGCTCGTCCATTGCAAGAAGGCTTTGTGGGTATTCGTTTGAAGGTTGAGGACGTGGAGACGAAGGTTGTCTACGGCACTGTCGGCAATGAGTGAGGGGTGGAGGGCGAGGAGGTGGTCGATGAGAGGAGGGTGGAGCGGTCCCTGCCGTGGTGTGGTGCTGTTCCTGCTTTCGTCGTATGAGCTGTTCCATCGTAATCGAGCGGTTCATACGATTTTGTACAGTACGGACATACAAAAAGTGTAAAATAGTGCGATCCGCTCGATCAAGATCGAGCGGCGCGCACTCCTACAACAGTCTCTCTGATGCCCTCTCATATGCAGCAGAGGATCCGTTCCTGGAGCAGGAGAGGAGGGATGGGTCAAATGAGGTGTATAATTACGACTAAATGAGGTGAATAATTTCAAGCATAAATAATATTGTTGTCATATATTCAACAATGGACAATACGACTGATTTTAAAAAAATTTAGTACGATAGACGTCTTTTGTGGTAGTGTAAAATTAAAAAAAATATTGGATTTTATATCTCCATAAAGTAATTTTTAAAAGAATAAAACACTAAATATTATGATATTAGATTTTTAAAAATTGTAAGTTTTTTCTTTATATTTATATCTCTGTACAAAATTCGTATTTATATTATTATTTTTATTATAAATATAATAGCACAAATATCAAATAATTATAATACATGGGAAAGAAAAATATCTTTATTTCTGCATAAGAATTTGCATGCTTGGTATCTGCATTAAAAATCTCGCCATTAAGATTTTTGTATTTTCTGATGTAATGCACGCACGAAAGCATTGGACTCGAGCCCGCCAAATTTCCACGAACCTTGGATCGGTTGAGATCCGAATTTTTTATGATTACAAGGACTCGAGCTCGGCCGAAGGCCCACATCGGGTCGACTTCGGGCGAGGCTCATGTCAATTAATATAGAAGTTTGTAACGTCTTATATTGCCGATATAAATTAGCTCAGTTATTTATGGCAAGCATGAGTAATAGCAACAATAGAAATATAGTGTTGAAATATTGTTCGGGAAGATTTAATCATCCATCAAGAGTGCAAGTCCGAGTACAACAATGCCACGATATGGGACTTAAATGAGGGATGCAGGCCGTGTCGGGCCAACCCGGATCCTCAGGGCTCGAGCTATTCCGATCCGAGTTTGATATTTTCATGAAATGGGAGGTAGGGCCCAACCCATATGTACATTGAGTTCGGATTGAGCCCGGACTTTTACAGGTCAGGTCAGGATCGGATCTGGACCAACTCGACTGAATGCTCCACCCAAACTATCATCCACTAAATGTTTACAATAACGTTAATTTTTTAGATATTTTTGTTAGTGCCCTTCTACATTTATGTAATAGCATTCATACCCTTGCCTTTTGCGATTACACTAGAGCCCTGCATTCTTACAAAAATATAGATATAGATGCCGATACAAATATTGGTAAATACGAAGAATGTATTGTCTAAAAATATATATCGGTACGAAATGGATACAAATTAGACAGGAGAAACAATACAATCATTTGTATAGATTAGATTAAATTTATGTGTATAGGAGGACTCACACACGATGATATTTGTATCTGTATATGTATCCATTTTGAAATCGATATATATATATATATATATATATATATATATATGTCACATTTTGAATTAACATATATGACAATGAATCGAATACGGTCCAATTTGATACACATATGTCCGGGCATCCAAAAATGATAATAATGAATATAATTAAATATGAATTGTATCGTGATATCCATTGTGATAACCAAATGTGATGAAAATAAATACAACCCATTTTCGAATATGAATATATACTTATATATTGTTTGTCATGGTGTCCTCTAATTTTATATATTAACATCTTGTTTATTCCTATTTGATTTATTATGCGGATAAACCTACATAAATAAGTCATTATTGGATAAGTATCAGTGTGCATTCCTTCCAATTTCACATATTCATATTGTTTACATTATCCACATAGTTTCATATATCCTCAATAATTTATTTATATATGTTACATATCCCTATTTGAGTGCATTTCACACCGTTTAGATTTCCATGTCTAGATGTTATCATTATCGATACGATATAGAAACAGATATACATAGTTACATATAGTTTGCATTTTTATACATGTCAACCTGTCACTTCAAGTATTTCTCTTTATTCAGAGAATACACCCTACTCGGCAACGTTCGCTCGAGTCCGTAAGTCCACGAACAAAAATATTGTCACTGTAGAATTGGTAAATCAATATTTCATTTGAATATTGACTTATGAAATTGCATAACAATAGTTGATCGATCTAATGTCCGAACAAATCAAATCATGAGAAGGAGTGGCGACAAAAAAATCCGTGAATTTGAAAGTTGATATATAAAGTTTATGAAAAAAATATAGTTATTTATTTTGCCACATTATTGATACTTAACTAGTTTTTAGTTTTGTATACAGATAATGTTAAAAACAGATAGTGTTTTCTTACTTTGTTTTACATGTGTATTAGGGTTAGAGTTCATTTTGATTTTTTTGCTATGTAACTAACTAAAGTAAAGGCCGACGAATCTTTTGAATGATAATGATTTTGAGGATGGTGATGATTCGAATTAGGTATTTATTTTTCCGATTAATAAAAAGTTGAGCACGTGCTTCTTGTTTGTCATACAGTATCCAATTTTATTTATTTTATTGCCACTAAAAACCAGAGGTGTAATCTAATAGCGAGGATCGTCTGCAGTACTGTAGACATCTGTGGTAAAAGTGTGAATCCTTGGAACCGTTCGATCGTGATCGAGCAGTTCGCGCGAATTCGCATATTTTGTGGTATTGCGGCATTTGAAATACTTTTGTTTGGAGTATTTTCTGCAAAGAGGTTCCGGTTTATACAGCAGAACTCCTCTAAGTACCATTTAATTGATCTGTTTCTGCTATATGGAATCTCCCTGTGATACCATTTTACTCCTTGCTTTGACGTTCACAGAGTGTGCATTGCCGTGGCAAGTATTGCCTAAATATCATTAGTCTAAAGTCCACGATTTACTCGTTAATCTCAACTGATTGGATTGTTTTGACTAACGAACCCAGACATATCATTTCTGGGCCATCTCTCTCCGTAGTTTGCACATATATCCACATGATAGATAACACATAATATCTGATACGAAATCAAGACCAACATCATCTTGAAAATGTCGAGTTTTTACCTTTATTGGCTGTTTCTGTGATGTTCTTTAGATCTCCGAAGACAAGGAAGAGCTTGCGATGCTTCTGGAGAGGTTGAGGAGGTGGTTCCTGTGGTTCTAAATAGAGTCCATTCAAATGCTATGCTTGCAGATTTAGATGTTTAAACGTTTGGTGGATCTAGCAGCCCTGCTTTGTTCGAGCATTGCCATCACCATGGTTCTCTGTATAAGCATGAAGGAATCAGACTATCATAATTAGCTGGTTGTCGATGGTTTGCTAGTTATGGCTTTACGTAAATGCAAATATTGTCTTCGGTATTTTCTATTTTTTTTATTTTGAGAAAGTGGCCACTAAATAAGAATTGTTGGGTAAAGCTAAACACCTGCTTTCATCCATGGATTGTGTTCGTATCAGAGCTGTTTTATGTGAAGCCTTGTTCGATGGCTGATCTGACGGTCTTGATTCGCTCCCGTGCACTGTAGATGGGGGTTTGGAAACCCTGACCTGTATTATTTCCATCATATGTCATGAGCAGTTTTAATTCCAATCCGTGTACAGTAGAAGGTGGCGTTGCCTTTCTATTGTGGATCTTTATCTTGGATGAAGGAGGGCATGTTGACAAATTATTACAACATTGACTATTGCATACAACTACCGGAACGGATCCTCTGCTGCAATTGACTATTACAGCCGGTGTTGTAATCCAGGTGGTCCATAGGATGAGAATCAGACGACCTGCAAGGGGGACCGGGGATAATAGGCTCGCATCTCGAGGTTGTTCATTTGTGATCAGACGACTGTGCCATTTACAGCAGGCTGCCTAGTGATGTGATGCATCGCTTGAATGCTACATCACTCGTTCCTCATATTTAGTTGTTTTCAGGAGCTCTTACAGGAGGGGATAAACTGAGAAAGGTAAAGGATAGAAATAATAGATTATAAATGATGGTATCCATGAAGGGAAGGGGAAGCTTGGAATGGAGTGGGTATTATCGTGGTTAAAGATTTAAAAGAAAATGAGGCCGGAGTAAATAGGTTAGGATAGATGGTGGCAGTAGCGATGGGGGTGTTGAGTAAATTCGATTTATTTTGAAATTTTTTGAATCTGAATTCGAATCAAATTTAAACATATTTGTAAACTTGAATTCAAATTCGATTCATTTTGAGTTTCGGATATTCAAATTTGACTCATTCTATTTTGAATTTGAAATTTTCACTCATGTTTTAAAGTTTATGTAATTATTTGTATAAATAATAAATATAAATTTTTAAAGAGTTTATTCAAGAGAGTTAAAAAAACTATATATGCATAAAAGTATTTAATTTTTACGAATATTAAATGTCTTTTGCAATCTAAATTAATCTTTCTCTGTGAAGAAGCAGGGAATAGATGAATATATATAATTACATAAAGCCAAATATACGGTTAGGATAATGAACTTGAAACGTGAAGCCTGAGCGGCCAATGATTTATCATTAAAGGGATAGAGTATTCACACGGTCTTATTTAGGGGATCTCGGATTGGATGAATTTTTCATACAGATTAGAAGAGGTTCTGACAAACAATAAGGTGATATGGAAGTAAGATCAAAACGATAATTAATAATTAACCAAGCATTAGAGGATCCGATTTCACTAGCAAGGGAATGTATGAGTTAAGGTACACTGGATGAAAGATGCCAGTGATTGGGTACAGAGAATGGAGTAGTCCCCATTTCAAGAAAATCAACTTTAGATAGCATTGTTACCATTCCTTCAAGGTGTTTAATCGACTTACTCGCAGCTTAAGAACTATATAAGGTATTAATATATATGATCGATTCGGAAGTTTCAAAAGATCATCAAAGGAGGCTCATAGACAGGGTAGAGAGGCTCCTCCTTGGATAGTCGTTGTAGCGGTAATGGATTGAGATCAAAGCAAGGATGAGGTTTGATCAAGTAAGATAAGTTTTCTCAAATTCAACCTCGAAGAGAAGTGTAGGACTCTTCAGGTAAGTCAGAGTTCTCTTTTCTGAGGGAATAGTACTCTGACTATAGTGTATTGGAAACGCCAGTTTAGATAGGGCAAGCAGAAATACACAATAGGAGCAGACACGACATTATGTTTGCCATTACATATTGAAGCAAGACAAAACCAATTTCCTATAGAAAAATTATTACAAATTGATCTTTTTATTTGAATATATGAAAATGACAACAAATAACCTTGCAAGATAAATCACTCCATATATTATGATGATCATTGATATCTTAAAAACTGGATTCATGAATTGCACGTCATTTTCAATGTATAAAGTAACAAACTAACATAATGATGAAAAGAAACTTGTAAATTACTCACATGTTAATCAATATCATTTTGACAATGATAGCCACCATCGCCATAGATTACTTTGAAAGGACGACTAACAAAACAAAAAGTGAAGAAGGAATGCCCAAATATGCCACAAATCACGATTGATATGAAGGAAGAAATTGATATTATGTGGTCACATTTTCACGTGCACGAAGTGAAGAAGAAAAAGGGAAGGAAAGAGTGGAGTAGGAATGTGGGAGCATGGAAATTAAAGTAAGGTGAGAAAATACGAAAAAAAACTTTAATATATGTTCTTTTCTACTAAATCAATCTTATGGCTCATATTTTCTATTATATTTTAAAATATTAGATATTTAGTCATTAATAGCTATAGTTATATGCATACGCACGTACATACACACGTATGCATGCGTACATTCATACATAAATTTATATACATATGTAAGCATGTGTGTGTTTGTTCGTACATACACATACATACACATGTACACACATAAATATGGGTGCGTAAGTATATATGTCTATTTATGCGTACATAAAATCAAATCAAATCAAATAATTTGTCGAATGAATTCAAGGTTGATTCAAATACGATTCATCAAGAAATCAAATCCGCAAGTCAAATTCGTATTCGATTCATTTTATTTCGAATCGAACTTTTTTCGAATGAATATAATCGTGTTGTATGATTCATTTCGATTAGCACCCCTAGTGTTGAGACGGAATCGAAGGTAGGGTGTCTCATTAAAATTGGAGTTCATGACCCAGGCAACATAAGGGAGGTCGAGATTAGGGTCAAAATTGGGGTTCAGTTGAGCCCGACCTGACCTTGAAAAATGGGCAGGGTCCTACGCGAGCCGAGCCTGCAATTTTGCATTTCATGTCAAAGTTTGGGTCTGTGTTGACCATGGATTTAATTACGAAAAGAATTACATGTTTCTAGAGGTGCACCATGTCAATAAAGAATGACTTTAACTAGAATCCACAGTAATTAATCTGAATTGTCATCGTTGATTTTTAGAAAACACATTTTGACATAAAATTTATGCGGCTTGCACAACCTTTCTCTTTGATATATGTTGTGGATTGAATACATATATTTATTAGTTGATATTTGCCTATTAATATTCCAAATTATGGAATCTTTTGATATATTTGGGTCTATCAAAATCAAGGAGATATAAAACATAGTTTGGATGTAAAGAAAAATTATGCTTGATTTATTAAAATTTATTAAAAATATAAATTTATCCATCTATATTTGCATTGAACAATATTTCATATTGATAGTACTGTATAACTCATATCAAATTGCTTTCAACTCACCAATATAAAAGATTTGGTATATTTCCCTACATTCACTCACTAATTCAGATTCAAATACCTCTTGTATGTCTAATTTACGTATATTTTTAATCCGAGAGTGATAAATTATTCAATTAATATAAGTCCATAATATTCCCTACACATGTGCTGCATAATATTTGACGACCCCAAACTGACCTCACACATTATAAGTTGCCTAGAAACTGAATGTATAACGTGTTATGTATCTTCAACATTTCCATTCAATATATATCTCCGTTATCATCAAATAAATTATACCTTTATTAGTTTATAATTGTTTCCACGTTCGATGTGCGTAAAGTTTTTATATAACTTATTTTTATTATCTTTTTGTGAGAATATATTGTATGAGCAGGTTGTATTAGATTTGATATTTTATTAGATGTATGGATATCTGTCGGGCATATGTGTATCGCTTTGAACTACATATTTAATAAATGGGAGGATTTGAGTAGTGATTTTATAAATTGGTATGGGTTTGGGAATACTAATACCTACTCTGAATCCAACCCATTGACAATCCCTAGCAACGATTATATATTGTCTAAAATCATGGAATTTCTACGCTAGTCGTTATTAAAAAAATAACAACGATTAGAAGGAATTTTGATTGTAAAAATGATTTATAATTAAGCATTGTAATTATATGAACCGTCGCTAGCAAAATAGCAGTGGATATATTATTTTGATATTTGTTTTCAGTAGAAATCATGATTTGCAAGGGAATATTCTTGCTATGTATTTTTAATAATGGACGATATAGTGATGGATTTCAAAAATATGTCAGTGTAGATCTGTACGCCGATGATACTGTGTTATTCCTGGGGGCCGAGCCGGAGAAGATTAGACGAGCCTCTTTCATCATGGACATCTTTGGGGATGTATCTGGTTTGCAGGTTAATAGAGACAAGTCTGTGGTGGTTCCTTTCGGTCTTTCGGAGATGGAGCAACGGAACGTGTCCAGAGATGCTGGGATGCTCGACTTCGACCTTACCTATTACTTACTTGGGGCTTCCTCTTGTGGCAGGAAGGCCGAAGGCGGGTGACTGGAGGATTTTGTTGGAAAGATTGGAAGCAAGGCTGGCGGGGGTGGAAGGCGACTTTGCTCTCTAAGGGGGGAAAGCTGATATTATTGAAACATGTTCTTTCCGCAATCCCCATCTTCTTTTGCTCCACGAGATCATTGCCTGCAGGGGTACGAAAATAAGATTGAGGCGTTGATGAGAAGATTCTTTTGGACGGATGGTCGACAGAGCAAGAAAGGCATTCACCTCGTAGAGATGGGCCAAGGTGACGACCTCGAAACAGAAGGGTGGACTGGGAGTGTTGCGGGTGGGGGAGATGAATAAGGCTTTTATGGCAAAATGGGTGGTGCGGCTATGGGGCACGTCAGATGATTTGGTCTGTCGGTTGCTGAGAAAGATATATGGGGTAAATGTATCACTAGAGGTAGGCTCCGGGTCGATTGTCGTCGTTGTTGTGGAAGGGGATTACTGCAGTTGTGCCAGATATTTCATCCAAGTTACGACCAGTGCTCGGGGACGGTGGCGGTTTCCGCTTTTGGTTGGATGATTGGACGGGTGATGGAAAATTGGGAGAGAAATACCCGCGTTCTAATGAAATTGGCGAGCGACAACACAGTTTTGGTGCGGCAGGTGTGGAACAATGGAACGTGGTCTCCGATCTTCTCTTCGGCTTTATCTGATCAGAGGGTGGAGGATTTCCTGGCACTTCCAGACTGAGCTGTTGCAGAGCATGGGGCCATCCACGGGCAGGGATCATTTGGTGTGGGGAGATGGAAAATTTACGGTTAAGAAAGCGTATCGATTTCTAGTGGACGATGGGGTAGCTGAGGAAGATGAGTTGAGGGTCGACACAAGGATGATTTGGACGTGTAAAGTGCCGAATCGGATCAAGGTATTCCTATGGTTGTTTAGGCTGGGGAGAACTCTCTCGAAGGATCGTCGGGTATTTTGTTGGGCGTGGAGGATGTGTATTGTGACCGATGCGGTGTGGCTGTGGAGGACGCGGACCACTTGTTCTTTGTGTGTCAGTACTCTGCAGAGGTGTGGGACAGGGCCAATATTGCGTGGCTACAGATTCGGGATTGCGCAACCTTCTGGAGGAATATGAGATCGGTTTGCGGTGTTGGGCATGAGGACAGCTCCTTTCCATTTGCTATAATGTGGTCCATTTGGCGTGCGAGGAATGAACTCATCTTCAGGGGGCAAAGATTCTACTCCGAGAATGTGATGGAACCTTGTAGGGTGTTGTGTGCGTCTTGGCAAATGTAGTATGATGTAATATTTTTTAGATTTTATTATATTATATATATATATATACTTTGAGGTGGCTCCTGGCTGGGAGGTCACCCTTTTAACTCTCAAAAAAAAAAGTGTAGATCTGTATTATTGTTGTGGTCCTCGATGAACACATGTCTTCTCCGACTCGCTCTAGTTCGACAAGCTTAAAAATTCAAATCCTCATACATAGCCACCCCATTTTATGTCTTTTAGAGTTTCTTTGGTTTTTTTTACAATACTCTACAAGATCATAAACTCAAGTTTTTTTTCTTGTACAAGATCATAAATTTTTGGATTGCTTGATTTTTGGTCATCTCCTTTATAAGAAAGTTTTATACATAAGAATATGTTTTGGTTATGTATTCAAAATAATAGTTATCAATTTTTTTACCAATGAAAAATAAATAATAACAAATTATTTAGATTGATTAGTAAGGCATTAGATAGCATATCAATAGCACATATTTGTATTTTAAGTCCACTACTTATCTCACATGCACATTAAGTCACGCACTTTTCCCTTAATATTTCAAGACGTACACGGCTAAGATTTCTCCACCTTAGACTCAATCTAGAGAGTTGGATATCTAAACCTTAATGACGACCCCAAAGTACAAGTAATTATTTTGACAATGGCACTGGCAGGGGAAAGCAAAGCATATATGACTTTCTCATTGACGTATGGATATTACTAATTATAATAGGCACAACATAAAAGCTGTAAAGGTTGACAACTTCGACCATAGCATCTTATCTTAGAAATGCCACGGTGTCAATATGATGATTCATGAACAACTTAATATAAGCCATAGAGGCAGTGACACATCACTCGCATTAACTAATGCTGTTTAAATGTAAATCTCACCCCTAAGGTTGCGGGATTACCAGTTAAATCTTGCTTCCTTGGCAGCGAGGGCATACTTAGTAGTGATAACATTATTGGCAAATCTGCAAAGAAGACCCCAAAATCCAGCACTATCTGTGTGGATTCACTATAATGGACGACCCGGATAGAGGGCCGACTATCCCCGACCCCTTATTTGGGTCATCCAATTCTACATCGCATGTATCCCCTGCATTACAGTAGGGGAATGCTACAGCAGACGACCTGGTCCATGTGGATGGTGGGCTCTGTGACAACGCTTGTGTGGTTGGTTCTTGATGGCGGGGTTGTAACTATGAACACTGCTACTTTGCTACCCTTGATGATCAATGAACTGGATTTGATCGTTTTTCAAAAGAAAAATATTATACATACAAAACCAGTATATTTCAAGAGAGATATGCGTGCTTATATGTGCATATACAAGTATAAATTTTGATACAAATGGTTCGGGTGTTTATTTTATTTATAATCATAACCATATATGTATTCTATGCATATCTCGGATTCAAAATCGTTTAATTATCCGGCTCAATCGCTTTCCTTCACCAGCTGGTTTTAATCTGATTTTAACGTTTGATAACGCCACTATCCGACTGAACTGAATTGATACGTGATCTGGGATTGTTTGCTGTTCACACATCGGATTGGTTTTAAAAACATTAGCCGTAATATTAGTAACTAAAAAGTCATATATTAAAAAAAGGATATTTATACCCATAACTTTGAGTAGTTTCGTAGTTACCTCAGGAACCTTCGATAATCACGAACTAGATCCAGATCCCCAATAACCGTTCTGTTTAACCCACATACCTTCTGTTAATTTAGTTCATTAACTCAACCAGACGGCTGAGTTAATCTAACCAATCAGTGATCCAATGACTAAGATTAATAAAAAAAGGAGGAGGGGGCTCGACCTGGGCTGGAGGTGGGCTAGGAGGACTGCGAATAGGGGAAGAGGAGGAGCTGGGCACGGGGCGGGAGGGCTCTAGGAAAGTGGGAGGGCTTCGAGTAGTCGGGGGGGCGGGGGGGGGGGTATTTGAGGAGGATGAGCAGGAGCTTGGCTCCTCGGCGGCAGGACTCCGAGAGGTGGGCTTCGAGGAGGAGCAGGAGCTGGGTCGGGGGAACGCGGGGGAGAGGAGGAGGAACAGAAGCTGGGTCGGGAACGCGGGGGAGAGAGGGTCAAGGGAACGGGGGGGGGGGGGGGGGGGGCTTCGAGGAGAGGAGAAGTAGGAGGAGCTGGGCACGGGGCGGCGGGGCTCAGGGGAGTGGGAGGGCAATCGTGTGACGAAGAAAACGTGTGCAAATGATTTTAGTTAGTATATGCAAACTTCTAGGGGAATCGTTTAAACACAAAACCGGAGCAGGGCTGGTGTTTGTTTATTCATCACACGATGCGATACATACTTGTACGTACGGAGATTGCAACATATATGTGGCTAATCCAAACAGGTTCCAGAGAATGGCACAGACACACAGACATATCAGTCGGAGGCGCAGCATTCCGCAACGCGAGCGGAGGAAGAGAGTCACGCAGCGGTAGTAGCGGAAGCCGCGGTCGATGCACCGTGATGGACAGTATCTGGCGTGGCTGCACCAGCCCCACGCGTAGTGTCCCTGCGAGGACCAAGAGCTGCAGGTCATAGCAGCAGCCATCCCACCTGCAGGATTAGTTAATATCATTACACCATTTTATTACGTATAACTAAGATCTACAAATCATATGCTACCAGATGAGATCATGGAGAGGGAGGAGCAGAACGACGATGACGACTCCCTTTGCCATCTTCCACGACTGCTATGGCCTAAGCATCAACACCTTGGAGTCCTGGTGAACCTCTGCTGGGTTGCATCGATCTGTTGGGCTGCATGGGTTATTTATAGAGATGAAGAGGAGGAGACGTGTA